>JAOVVA010145585.1:0-10357 GCA_028565275.1 Leiocassis micropogon | reverse complement strand
ATTTATTTATGAACGTTCCCATGATAAAACCCTTCATGGACCAATATGATTTTATTTATAGGCTGCGTGTCTTGAAGTCATTAAGACATGGATTAAACCTCCTAAACTCATCAGTTAGACATCCTAATAACTCTAAGAGCACAACACATATGTAAATATAATTACTCTGATAAGGGTGATTAAACACCTGACAACTGATGTATGTCAGAACCTGGGATATCCTGGCCAGAGGGTGTGTACTGCCACCTGCTGATGGATTTCTGTTAGGGGGTAAGAAAGTTTCTCACGGCCCCTGGGTCAATTTCCTGCTGAGTAACCCTCATTCACACGGACCAAGAAGATGGCAAGGATTCACCACAAAACAATGTCCTGATGTAATAGATAACTGTTCCTGAAATACTTGTTCTCTCTCATTCTCAGTAAATATCCCATGTGAAGCAAATGTTAGATTTGTGATATTAGCCAGATGTCGTTTTAAGTTATTTTAAGTCTTTTTAGATTTCATTCACCCTCTGAGAGCAGAGAGCAAAGCGTGAGTCACTGTGACTGTTGAATATAAAAAGCAATTCAACTAATACTGTGGAAAAAAATTCATCGTAGCAGGTGGAAAAACGTCCATATAGTCAAATATTCTCTATAATAAAGTTATTATACACTTCTAATTAAAGTTATATTATACATTTCTAAGTATATTCTCCTAATTTAAAGCTTGAAGCAGTCCAATTGGCAGATTTAGGAATTATCTTTAGGAATAAGCAAAATAACCTGCCAAAAGAAATGTATAAAAATAGATTTCATTTTCTTATATTTTGTTCACTGTTATGTTATAATTCAAAAATACTGGATAGATTTAACTATATTTAACAGATTTCCATTTGCTAAAATGAACAGTTATAAGTCTATTTCCCTTCAATACATTATATTTCGAAGACAAATTTAAAATCATTATATTTAACATTTTTCTTTACTCTTTTCAAGATTTTCTTACATTTGTTTTATTGTGTTGATAATTGTCCTTATTTTATTTATTCATTTTATCTACTAATAGAATGGAATCCGTCGATCTAGGAACATTTACACAGGTATTCACACACTACGGGAAATTAAGGAACGTCAATTAGCCTAATCTGCATGTCTTTGAACTGTGGGAGGAAACCGTAGTACCCGGAGGAAACTCACCAAGCACGGGAGGAACATGCACACGGACCCCGAGGCGGGAATTAAACCTGGACCCTGGAGGTGCATGCAATAATGCTAAGCACTAAGCCCACCATACAATAAGACAAATATAAGCTTTAAATTATTAAATATGTCTAGAAATAAGTTTAATAGTGTTGAACAGTATTTGTTATTCAGTTTAATAATCTCTTAACGGAAATAATAATAATAGTGAATTCATTTGACATGTTAGGCTTGAAACATCCTTTTCTATGAATAATTCATTCAAGGTTATGTAAAATGTAATGTATCTCCCCTAGTTCCCACGACATTTGCATTAACAATCAAATGTTTAACATAAATCAACAGAAAAAGTATTAAGTATAATGCCACCTTTCCATTGTCATAGATGCTACCCATAAGAAATTTTACTACAGGTTCAATTCCTGCCTCGAGGTCTGTGTGCATGGAGTTTCCATGTTTTCCCCATGCTAACCCTGTCCCTAACCCTGTGTACCCCACCTCATGCCCTAAGTCTCCTGGAAAAGGCTCCCGGCCCCCGTGACCTTCTACACAGGTGAAGCAGTATAGAATTTGAAGATGAAGATGAGATTATTTGGCCTTTAGGTGACTGAACATCTAAAGGCAGCAGTCACAAAATGCACAGACTCAGTGCATCAGTCACAAAATGAGTGTAAGGAAGGGTTTAACGTTTCCATTTGAACAGTGTCAAAAGTCATGGAGGCATGTGCCAAACAAAGAAAACAGTGGTTATGAATTGAAGGTCATAACCATTCACATGCTAAAAGTACAACCACAAACATAACCAAAGATCTGAATGAGTACCTCTTTGACCCAGTTTCAACAAATATTGCACAACGTGAGCTACAAAAGCTGGAATTCAAGGCTGCTGTTCAAAAAAACCCTGAATAAAAACCTGCTGCTTTAATAAGATACATAGTTTGATGTACGGCGGCACGGTGGATTAGTCCCGTCGCACCTCCGGGGTCCAGGTTCAATTCCCACCTCGGGTCTGTGTGCATGGAGTTTGCATGTTCTCCCCTTGCTTGGTGGGTTTCCTCCGGGTACTCCGGTTTCCTCCCATAGTTCAAAAACATGCACATTAGGCTAATTAGCATTCCCAAATTGCCTGTAGTGTATGAATGTGTGTACTTTATATGTGTGTGCCCTGCAATGGATTGGCACCCCGTCCAGGGATAATAATTTGACACCGTGCCGGTTCACACACACTCTCTCTCTCACTCTCTCTCGTCTTTAGTGTGTGTGTTTGTGTGTGTGTGTGTGTGTGTGTTTGTGTGTGTGTGAAGCACCCCCTTTCTGCTTCACACACGCACACACACACTAAAGGCAAGAGAGAGAGAGTGTGTGAACTGGCACGGTGTCAAATTACACACACATAACGCACACACGCCGCAGCACAAGAGACAGAAAAACACACACACACACACACACACACAGTGCCTGCGCGCATAAACGGAAACACTTATCTGTCAGGACTTTTTTTAAAGGTAAAGTGCAGGTTAATTTGTTTTATTTTTACTTTATATTTTGTGTTAATTATTTTTATGTATTTATTTTTTTGGGCTGTGGAACGAATATTTTGAAGTTCCATTATTACCTATGGGAAAATTTGCTTTGGTTTACGAGTGCTTTGGAATACGAGCCAGATTCCGGAAACAAATTATGCTCGTAATCCAAGGTTCCACTGTACCATGATTGGGGGATTGTGTTCAATTAGGCTCGAGAGGATTCGTGAGGCAATGATTTTGGATGAGGAAACCTGGGGTGCTGTCAGCATTCCAGTTCATCCCAAAAACAAAAATGCCAGTTCTTCCACGACAATCTTGGCAAAATTATGTTTTTATAGACCTTCCTTTGCGCACAGGGGTATTGTGATGCTGGAATATTTGGGTAAAGAAAAATCTTGATCTTCTGGTCACAGTTTGGTGAAGGCCCACACATACAGTTGGAGTGATGGTCAAGTGTTCACTTATTTGTTTCGCTTTACCGTATAACTCATTTTGACAGATTTACACTTGAAGAAAGACCAAAGGATCCCATTAACCCACAATGTCTGCTAATTTTTTTATATTTTGGGCAAGATTGTGTAAATCATTTGGTCCAATGAATATGATGTATACAAGACTATGCACATGCTGTGGTGCGAAAACTATTTTATGATGTTCTTGTGTTCCAGGATGATAATTCCACCAGAAATACTGCTACAACTATTTTTTATATTATTATTATTATTATTATTGTTGTTGTTGTTGTTGTTGTTGTTGTTGTTGTTGTTATTATTATTATTATTGTTGTTGTTGTTGTTGTTGTTGTTGTTATTATTATTATTATTTTAGTCTCAGCCTCCATTGACCTTTCCATGCACGAAATTAGACAAGTATTAATTCTGTTATATAGAATGGATTGCTTTATCATTGGCACAATGAAAATGGCATCATCAATAACTAACCAACTTAAATCTCGAGTTTGACTTAGTCCTGGTCTTGGATATGACAATGTTGTGCTTAAATACATTCCCAGTTAAATATCAGAATGGAGTCAAGCATCTTCTGTGACCTTCAGTGGATTTGTGAGTACCACTATGAGGATCTATGTATCGAGTCCTCGGTTAAATTAATCTGACTTTTTTGTATTTTAGTTTTTTTTTTTTCTTTATCGAGTTAAATTTGTTCTGGATATTGACTAAGACTCTGGGTTAATTCCGATCCTCCACTGCACTTGTTTCATCTAATTTATGTAATCTGTCTTCTTCAGATGCTATCATTGCAAGTTAGAATTATGATTTCTATGTGATCTCATATCATTTCAACATACGTCACAAATCGCAAAGGTACATCTACACATTTGTCGCCAAAATATGCATTAGTACTGTACATCAGAAAGCTGAGAAGGCAGCATGGTGATAATTAGAACATTTATAAACTGTTGCTGAATTATTTATAAAGTCATTCATCACAAATCCCCAGCATGTATCACCTCTCTGTTAAAGTGTTTATAATTCCTGATTAATGCAGTCACATATTCAAACCTGCAAAATACGGCACTAATTGTGTGCAACTGTGAATGTTTTACGTTAAATGTCATTTGGCCAAAATGTATTTTTATCTTTACTTTTCATACAAAATGTCAATGTGATATGGATAAACAACTACATGCCGTAGCTCTGCTAGATTCTTCACCCTGCTTTCTTAGAATGTGTTGATTAATTTCTTATGACAGCAGCTCTGAAAGTGTTGAAAGCTACAAAGTTTATATTAAGGCACCATTGCTCTTATACTTATTTTCATAGTAACAACTTAACCCTTCAAATGCAGGCTCCAGTATATAGACCTCTTCCAAATGGTTGAAATGTGGCTTTATGGTAAAATTATCAACACTTATATTTACCAAAAATACTACTACTACTATTACTACTACTTATAATATAATAATAATACATTTGCTTCCTTTTGTGTGGTGGTGCAACAGGACAAATGTCCTTAAATCCACTTCATTTCTCATGATATTATACAAATCAATAAAAAACTATTTTAGTATTTATAATAACGAAACAACATCAAAAACAGTTTTGTTTTTATGTTTTTTTTTTTTTACCTATCATTCTGTACCTCAACCAAGTGGTAGAGATGGCTCAATCAGGTCAAGTTCAACACATTTTTCAAAATGATACAGGGACTCAAAATGTGCTCTACCAAAAAGTTGAGCAGAACATTACAGGGTTAACTAGAGCCTTGTATTATGGATGTGAAGATGTGGATTGAAAAAATTGATACAATGAAGCTTGATGTGAGGAGACATTTATTGAATTTTTTTTTTGTAAGTCTCCAGCGTCAGCATTTTGTAACAGTCAGAGGTAAGGCTATAACTACGTTTCCCAAACCAGGAAAATCGTAATAAAGTTAAGGTTTTGTGTGCCTCTTTTAAAGTGTATATGTGTGGCAGTGGAAGTACAGAGCAGTGAGATTTCAATCGTCTTTCCTGTATTGGATTTTGTCCCGATCTCAAATAGACATCAAAGACATAAGGACAGCAGAGCACTAGCAGGCAAACATATTTCCTCGTTTTTCCTTAAATGGTCATCTTTGGCTCATTCAAAGTCCGATTTTTAAAAACTAATGCTGACGTTAACAAAATCAGCAAAATCACTCACAGATATAGAACATATAAAACATAACATACTGAATAGGGATACACAGAAACATCACACAGCGATTGTCATAGATTACAAAAAAACCCGTAGTGATACACACATTATACAAGCTGTGTCAGTGTGATTGCTATATAAGAAATGTCTTGAAACAACACAAACCTTGGACTAACTCACATCACTTGTCTCGTTAGTCTAAATATGTCTCTTTGATGGGAACGAGGTTTGACTATCGCGCAGATGCATAGCCGGCAGTGATGACTTCATCCTCTCATGAAAACAGAATGAACACAATTCGAGAAGCTCCACGGTGCTTCAGTGCTGGAGCTCAGCCTCAGAATCAGCATCCTGCAGAAATAGATTTCGATTTAGAGTTACGATTATAATCCTGGGTTCTCATGCGTAGTGACACCCACGTGAGAATATGGAATTTAATACATATCCTCTATATAACATACTGAATCTACAGTGTTACAGTTATTAGTAGTTATTATAGCAGCAGTAGACTGTGCAGCACAGCGCTTGGGTCTCTGCTGGGACAGACTGGTCCCAGACACGGAGCCAGGTTACAAACAGACATTCTGGGAAATTGAATTCTTCTTATGATTGCATTTTCCTATGAAACCAGCTGACATTCATAACCAAATATAATGACTATTAAAGCTTCATAACCATTTTTAAAGTGCAAAGAAGGTATTGGGTCAATCTGGTGATTTAACTTTTTTTTTTTTTTTTTTTTTTAATATTAGATTCTACTGAAGAAGCCGAGAGCTTGTCGGGAAAAATTCATTCGCAAAGCGCTCCAGGATGCAAAGCAATGAGTGAAATGAAAGACGATAGGAGATCACATAAGATGAGCGCTGTGTGTTAGAGGGAGAGAGACAAAGAGAGAGATGTGTGTGTTTCTGTACTGTACCTTCCCTGAGGCTTGAGAGTTGAGGCCAAGAAAAGAAAACACTGTGTTGTCTTCCTTAGACAAGAAGAAGTCTTCATAATCCTGAAAAAACAAAAATGCAACGTTAAAGGAACTGTTAAAGTCATTTAAACTGTTTTAAAGTCATTTATCTGCCCCGTAAATAAACGCAATCTTAAGCTAATCTTCTTTCTTTCTAGCGTTTTGGCAACAGATGGGCGGAGTTTATTTAAGGGTCAGAAAAAATGTAAATGTCCAAAATTAAGAAATTAAAAAGAATAAGCCTTACTAAAGATCAGATTTTTCAAGATGTCTCGACTGTTACAAGTTAAGACGCATTAAAGGAAATCATCAAGGTCCACTTTTAATTCTTAGAGCTTTAAAGACAGTTGACTTAACACCAAGACAACATTTACATTTAACTGTACATTTTTTAATGAAATGGTGGCCAAAATGTATTGTTCCAAAATATTTTTTTTTTGTTTGATGTGAATGTGATATGGTTAATCTATTTTATATAATAGCGCAACTAAATTCATTTTGATTAGTCAGAAGGTGTTGATTCATTTCCTATGACAGCAGCCCTGACAGCTACAAGGCATATATTATTGCACTAATGCCCTAATGCATTTCCATTGTAACATCTTAACACTTTACCATACTTTTTTGGTTTGTTCTTATTATTGGTCCAAGGAATAAAAAAAAAATTGCAACCATTGTAAAAAGAAATTGCCCAATACTGTATTTAATTCAATTCAATTCAATTTTATTTGTATGGTGCATTTAACAATTGACATTGTCACAAAGCAGCTTTACACAATCAAAAGAATTATTGAAGTTTGTATGAAATGTGAATGTGTATAAATCAAAATGATATGGGCAGCACGGTGGCTTAGTGGTTAGCATTGTCGCCTTGCACCTTCAACATCAAGGACTCGATATCCGTCTCGGGTCTGTGTGCATGGAGTTGCATATTCTCCCCCGTGCTTGGTGCGTTTCTTCCGGTACTCCGGTTTCCTTCCACAGTCCAAAGACATGCTAATTTGCATTCCCGAATTGCCCGTAGTGTGTGAATGAGTGTGCGTTTGTGGTGTGTGTCCTGCGATGGATTGGCACCCTGTCCAGGGTGTACATTGCCATGTGCCTTAAATCTCCTGGGATAGGCTCCAAGCCCCCCTGTGACCCTGTATACAGGATAAAGTGGTATAGACGATAAGCCGACGACAATGTCGAAGACCCCAAAATATTACCCTCTTCCAAATGGTTGAGATGTCGCTTTATGATAAAAGAGCCTTCTGTGATGGATTGGCACCCCGTCCGGGGTGTACTCCGCCTTGTATTCTAAGTCTCCTGGGATAGGCTTCAGGCCCCCTCTGACCCTGTGTGAGTAAGTGACTGAGCAGAAGAAAAAAAACTTAATGGCCTGAAATTTAGAAATAAAAAAAGAGCCCAAGTTTTGTAGCAATACGAGCCTCTGTGTTGAGGATAATACTGATTTACAGAATTTGACAGTTGAATGAAATAGAATCAAATTGCGTGTAATATAAATTCGTTTCCGTATGTATTTAATACGCTTGTTTTTGGTGCATCAGTGAACTAAGCCTTAAGAGGGACGTATAAAGTGTCAGTTTAGCAAAAGGGAGGTAGAAAGTGTTTCACAAATCATATACACTTCCATATACACTGATCACGATTCCAGGTATAATTGCAAGTCTTATGGAAAAAAACTGAAATAAAACTGAGATCACAGCTTCAAACAGAAAAACAAATTCTACTGTACTTTTCATCTAATACCCTACTGAAATCTTCATTTAGCTCGTGCATTCATACAAAATACCCAAGACACTAGGTCTCATTATTTAATGCACCAAGTCAGCATGCTCAGTGTAATGTTTATGCATGTTCAGCAAAATCAGATGGAAACTTCACAAGGCTGAGCTCGAGCGATAAAAATAGAGCCTGGAAAATTCACACCGCAACCAGAGGAAGGAAATAGCAATTCTGATTATGATAAAAAGGGGAGAATGATAAATACCACAAAGCCCCTGTATTCGCGC
This sequence comes from Leiocassis micropogon, assembly GCA_028565275.1. Lineage (NCBI taxonomy): Eukaryota > Metazoa > Chordata > Actinopteri > Siluriformes > Bagridae > Leiocassis > Leiocassis micropogon. Next base: position 2,040 of record JAOVVA010145585.1, on the reverse strand, counting down.
AAAAACAAAGCCTTAAGCCTGGAAATCAGAGATTTAAGTCAAGTGTTAGTTTATATTATTGATTGTGAATAATTATAGCAACCAATCGGGCTTACTGCACAGTCATTAGCTTCATCTGGAGTGCTCTATTTCCCGTGTTTATACAACTGTTACATTAACACAAAGACGCGCTCCATTGCTAATGCACAATGTTGGTCTAATTCGAAGTTTTAATACCAGGTCATGTCATGTGTTTCTAGATATTTAAGATTCTTTAAATATGGAAATGATTTTCAGCACCACCATCAAGCTTCAGTTTACTTTACATACACATTTCCAGCCTGGAAATGAGCTCCGCCCACAGCCAGGACAGAGTTGAACCTTTGACTCAAGACTGCATGCAAGGTAAAGGGAGTTAAAATAATACATACAGTAAGATTAACTGATTAATCTCCTGCACCTGATTGTTACTCACCCCGCAGTAAACCTTTCCATTAAAGATCTGAGGGGGGAGCGGGTTGCCCTTCTCGGGTCGTTTTTCTTTTGGAATGTTCTCGTACATCCAGAGTCTCTCTTCCTCCAGCATGGTGATGTCTACCTCCTCGAAACTGATCCGGTTCGCCTCCAAAAACCCTACGACCTCCTGCTGGCGCTTTTTCACCTGAGGAACGATGTGAAACCCCCCGATGGTAAACTTCACAAATAAGCAAACCAAATCATTTAAAAAAAAGTCATAAGGGATGATGTCAGTGATGTGCCACCTGTATGGTCAATAATGAAATCGTTAATCACTTATTTATAGATTCAAACGAAACCCTACAAAGTATCATTACGAACAACAGTTTAAACCACTGAATGCTGCTGATTAAAGTAATAATATAAAAGCAGTTATGATTGAATTAGGTTGCACACATTTCTACATTTCAGCTTGACATCATTTTTCAGTTTTACACCACAGGGCTGTTGGATCTCTCATCTGATTGGTCAGAAAGTGCAGTACAGTAGTTCTGGCTGCCACTCACATGTTTAATGCATGTGTTCTTATATACAGCAACAACTCAGCCAGGGACTATTATGTTGTAAATGTGTCACATTAATACAGTATGTTGTCTAAAATGTCTGTAGCTGTTGATAGGGTGAAGTTTTCTGTTAAAATTTATGGAAGGAGTCTCCAGTGTCAGTGCTTTGTACCCGACAGAGGTACAGCTGTAATTTTCCAATGTAGATACAGTAGGTTATGTAGTGACACTTTTATTGTACAATAAATACAAGTTTATTGACACTGGTGCATACAAATAGAATAAAAAGAGTAAAGAATAAAAATAAATATAAATAATATACTATCGTAGTGTACTACTACTATTGAACATTCCTTTGGAATCAATAAAGTATCTATCTATCTATCTATCTATCTATTGAGATAGAAGAGTGAGCAGGCTTTACTCTTCAACTTTTAATGAAACAAAAAAAATAAGACTTTAAAGAATTTAATTAAAATGTTAAATTAAGACGAATATATTACACGGGATGGAATATTACATTTGTTTGTTGAATAGCAATAGTAATAAATAAATATGGAAATAAATAAATATGTAGTCTGTAAAGTGTGTAGATGTGTGTGTGTGTGTGTGTATATATATATATACTGTATATTGTAAATAGTTTAGATAAGATTCAGTGACAGTGTTTGTTAGTAGTTTGTTAGACGTCTTTGGAATGGAGGGCCTAATAAGTCGCAGTTAGGTTTATTAACTCTCAATGAAAGAAAACAGAAAGGCTGAGGAGTTACTTTGTAATGTAAGTAATTACAGGAAGCAGTGGTGTAGTGCAGGGAATACTCCTGATATATGAGAGAAAGAGGGAGAGGGAGAAAGAGGCACTTCAAACAGGGAGAGAGAGAGAGAGAGAGAGAGGGAGAAAGAGGCACTTTACCTTCCTGGACAAGTGTATATATAAATATTACTTTGGGTACACCTTTTCTCCTCAATATTAGTCGTGTCCAATTCCTCCCCGTCACTAGGGGGCTCCCACATTAAGGCTACTACTACCACTCAGTCGGGA
>JAOVVA010145574.1:0-10358 GCA_028565275.1 Leiocassis micropogon | reverse complement strand
CCATCTCTGCTCTTCAAGGACTGTTTTGAGAACACTGACTGGAACATGTTCGGGAAGGATGCAACTTATGGTGACTTTACCGGAGAAGTACATCTCAGTGACCTGTTAGATGCAGACCTTTCTATTCGCAGGAATTCACCACTGTTTTCATTATTGGAGTGTACATTTCACAAAGGATCTGCATCCGGCTTATAGAATGCGAAAACTGCTCAGGCATTTTTTTTTTCTTTTTACATTTCAATGTCTTTGCTGACCTACAGTGCAGCGCATAGGATCACATCTGGTGAGATGCAGGGGGAGCCCGGCCAGGAAAAACTCCACAGAGCCCAGAACCTCCAAGTGCCAAACACTCCAGGTACAAGCAAAGTAGTCCTACATATCAAGTGGCCTCCAGCAAAGCAGCACAAGCTGTGGAACCAGTTCATGTAACAGCCAAGGGTGATCTGGAAGGACGACTCCTAAATCTGACCACAATCATCACAAGTTTCACAACTGAAAGATTTGGCATAGAGGAGCCCAAGTTGAGTAAACATACCTACAGTATACCAGGAACCGCAGGTCAGATAAGATCCATCAACTCTGAAAAGAGCTGTGAATTCTGACGAAGCAGTTCAGGAGAGCAGCTGAGGAAGAGAAGCCATCTCTCATTGAGCTTTGGCAGATTATTAGGAAGAAGCTCATGATGCTGCGCAGAGCAGAATGGCATAGGAGACAGAGTTGAAAGAGCCAGGAAGCTAACCTCATTTGTAGCTGACCCCTTTGGCTTCACAAAAAGGCTGCTGGGAGAAAAGTGCAGCGGATGTTTGGATTGCCCTAAAGAAGCGGTAGATCACTTCCTGACAACACCCTGAGTGATCCAGACAGAGAGCAAGAGAGAGGGCCACAGACAGCCCCCTTGAAGGTACCAGCACCACTAGTGGAGTTCAACACTTGCAAGAAGCAAGAAGTTCAAGAGGTGATAGCAGCCAGAGCGAGTTCTGCTTCAGGTCTCAGTCTTTACTGTATAAGGTGTACATATGCTGCCCAGGACTCCTTTAAAGATTCTTACAGTGATTTGGCGAGGAGGGATCATTGCAGAACAGTGGAGGCAGGCGTAGGGCATCTGGATCCCTAAGGAGGAGAATTCAACAAAACTGGAGCAGTTCCAATCCATCTCACTCCTTAGTATGGAGGGCAAGATCTTCTTTAGCATTTTAGCTAGAAGGATGACCGACTTCCTACTGAAAAATTATATCGACACATCGGTACAGAAGGGCGGCATTCCTGGAGTGGCAGGGTGCCTGGAACATACTGGAGTCATCACACAATTGATAAGGTAGGCACATGAGGGAAATGGAGATTTAGCTGTGCTTTGGCTGGACCTTGCCAATGCATGCGTGTCAATCTGAGATGATTCTAGACCAACACCATTTACCTTGTAAGATCAAGGATCTCATTTTGGATTATTACAGTAACTTCTGGCTGAGTTACATCAAGGAGCATTACATCAAATTGGCAACAGCATGAGAAAGGGATCATTACTGGCTGTACATTTTTTGTGATCCATTTTGTTTATCGCTACTTTATGAATGTTGGTCAAGGCTGCTATAATGGAGCGTAGAGGCCCCCTGTTCAAGGCCGAGATCGGACAGCCCTTGATCAGAGCCTTTATGGATGACTTGACAGTCACCTCTACCTCGGTGCCTGGTTGCAGGTGGATTCTTCAGGGCCTGATTAAGGTCATTTCTTGGGCTAGAATGAACTTCAAGCCAACAAAATCTGGCTTGAAGAGAGGGAATGTGGTGGGCAAGTTTCACTTCAGTGGATGGTGTAGTAATATGCTACAAATTTATGTAACACCAGGACGTACTCGTTTCCCCACCCAGAGTGTTTTTGCCTATATTTCTTAATTTGCTACTGTACATACTGTAGAACACATACAGTGATGCTAAAAAGTGCTCAGGGAGTAGATTAACTCAATTACCATCACACCAAGTGACGACCTCATGAAGGTTAAATAAACACTTTTGGTTGGTCTTTGTGCATTTAACTTGGTCCCCCCCCATACCTGTTAAGTATTGACAGTTTATTTTTTTAAGCAAATGTCAAACACAGAAAGGAACCATATTAGATCATCCCTCGTTAAACACACCCAATATGTAGCCTACTTCAATTCAACTTGCCTCACCCCCCCCCCAAACAATCCCATAGTACAAATGTTTCAGTGATTCATTTGCTTGGCTCAAAACCCATAACAGATTAAACAACTGGTAAGTGGAGTGTTCTATAAGGCTGTGAAATGCAATCAGTCCAAAAGTACAAGTTAATTAAGAACTGCTTTAATGAAGCTTAAACATTAACATTTAAGTGCTTATAATGCGACACAATCAACACAACTTGATTGAAATAGAAAGCATCTTAATGACAAACTCAGGGACAAGTGTTATCTAGCCAGAAAAGCCAAGCTCCTTGTAGACGCAGTCGATCTCATTGACAACGGTGCCCATAACTCTCCTGAAAGCATCCTGGGCAGCAGCATCCCACACATCTTTCTCCCCAAACAACTTAACGATGACCTCTGTGATCAGCTAATGGAAAGATCAATTGAGGGTATTAAGCACATCAGTAGTAGTATTAGTGTATTGACTTAAACCTGTAAATGTAAAACCACGTTACCTTAAAGTTGTTGAGGGCAATCTTGTGTTTGTTGGCATGGGTTGTAGCCAGTGGCTTAATGATGTCACTGGAGCCTTTTGCCTTGAGGATCTCACCCAGTTTTGTCAGAACAGTTTTGCCGTGGTCTGCAACAGCAGTGTTGCCAGCCAGTTCACCACAGGGGATCCCCACAAACTTGGGGAAGAGCTTCTGGGTGTCAGGATGCTCTGTGAACAGACTATCCATACAGTGCATGTAAAGAATTATTCAACAGTACTAAATTTTGGACTAGATGAGAGAAAAGTGGATTGAGAAATACCCATAAGAAAATAAAACCAAGATGGCAGACTAGGCTCTCCCAAAGTGTCGGCTCTTTTTGAGACCAGTGAAAGGAAGACTATTATTCATGTCCTCACCCTTACCCCAATTCTTTTCATTAGGACAAATTGAAACCAAGCAGTCTGCAGAGCTACAGGCCAGGAACTGTAACATTTAGTCACAGATGACTGAAATGCAACCCCTGCCTCAAGTTAAAGCAACAAATATCACTGGTCTTTACAGTATTAAAAGCCTTCACTGTAAAGTCTTGGTTCTTTATGCCATGATGCTTGGCATGCTAGAAAGTTTTCTGGAAAAATGGTTTGGTACTAACCGGGTGAGAACATCTCCTCCATAGCCAGAAAGGTTGCTCTCCACTTTCCCCCAGTTGGCCAGAATCAACTCACAGTCAGACATTGTCTGCAGACAGAGCATAACAGCATGAAGTCAGTAAATGAAACTAGCAGTACTTACCAACTCAGCACTTTCTTAATTTGTAAAAATAATTAAAATTATATGGCATTTTGAAAGCATTAAGTCAGCATTTATGACCATGAACCAGGGGTCCCCTCACAGATAATAGTCTGGATAATAGTCACTAAAGGGCTTTGACATTTCCATCATTAGATTACACCAGTTTACTAGGACACCAACTAGACATACCAGGCAAACACCTGGCAAGTTGGGAAAGTCTCTTTACAGGAGACTGGGACTTCCACAGCTCACCAGTGCTTGTGCGAGATAACAGTGGAAGGTAGATGATACTTGAGTTCTGCCACAGCTTTGTGATATAAATTCTCAAAGACCAAGATGCTTTCTAAGAGTGTGTACACATGTAACCCAAGAAAAACTGGCATGATCAGTGCTCTTCCTATCCGATTTGTGGCTCAAATTGCTGCAGAATTTGCTTTAAAAAAAAACAATACATGTTGCTAAGCCCTGCCCACAATTCACACCTTAAGCAAGGCTGAAACTACTCTTGATTAATCACTAGAGAGAGCTAATTAATTAGACATACTTCAATCACACTACAGAACTGAAATAGTAGCAACACGATATAGAACCTAACTCACCAGTGAAGAAAAACCCAAGATAGTAAACCTTCAAAAACAGTCCTGTTCAACCTACACAAGCCATTCTCATATATAAATGCACACATATGCTCATCTCTCCAAATATTGAAAATTTCAATTGCCTTAAATTAATTACTCAACTAAAATGTTATTTTGCAAAGGTTCTTGCAGCCTCTGCATTTTTGTAAATTCTTTTGCAAATTCTTTTGCAAAACTAAGCACAGTCCCATCAGATAAAAACCTAGAGCCACCCAAAAGATGATCTCACACTTACCAAAAGAGTGTAATGCTCAGCTGTGATTAGAAAATATTCTCCAAATTTGTCCTGCAGTGCCACTGTTTCCTGACTTTGGCCTTTTATACTTTGAGCCCTACAACCATTTGTCCACTCACCTGTCAGTCAAACATATCCACTCCATGTCTAGATGTTAACCACCCCTTTCTTTCAACACTCATTCCACTAGAGGATTATGATTCTGCCATACATGTTTATTACTTTATCACCTACTGCATTTAAATCACTTTTTATTTATTTATTTTTTTTTTTTTCTTTTGTTCCATACCAATTTCGGCTTCTCCCTCATGTGCATGCTAATGCCTGGGCATCTCATCCGGAGAATTTAACATTAACCGAATCAGCCACTGCATGTGACAGAGACTTTATTAGTAGTCATGAGACTTGTATTCTGTATTGAGTAACTCAACATATTTACAATACATCCACTCATTTTTGCAAAGAAGAGTGGGTCAAGATGTGCTGTCAAGCAAGTGTTGTCAAGCTGCAACATCTCCAAACCATACAAAATTGCTGGTCTCACTTTCATTCTTGCTGATACCCTTCTGTCAGAAATCACTCCTGCTACTCTTTTCCACCCATTCCACCGGGCCTGCACTCTCTTCTCTACTTTTCTACTACAATCCCCATTGCTTCGGACAGATGACCCTAAATATTTAAAATCATCTACCTTTCCTACCTCTACTCCATGCAACTGCACCTTTCCACAACCCTGTCTCTCATTTACACACATGTACTCCGTCTTACTCCAACTGATCTTTATGCCTCTTCTCTCCAAGTCATCTCTCCACCACTCTAGACTCATCTCAACCTGCTCCCTACTCTCACTACTGATCACAATATCACTCACAAACATCATAGTCCATGGGGACTCTTGTCTAACCTCATCTGACAACCTGTCTATCACCACTGTAGGAACAGGAAGGGGCTGTGAACCACCTTAAACTAGTAATTTGTACTGTACCTATGGCACCCCTCACCACTGTAACGCCATCCTTGTACATATCTTGCACCACCTCCACATACTTCTCTGCCACTCCTAACTTCCTTTATCTCATTATGACACCTTAAATTGTAAACAATTACAATAAACAATTTTCTACATTTATTTTTTACCTTTTTCTCATTGCAATTTTTCCTTGTTGCTTACTTGTTGTATAATCTCCGGACTGGCTGATGTAACAGTATAATTTCCCTATGGAGTTAATAATCTACACTCTCTCTCTCTCTCTCTCTCTCTCTCTCGCTCTGTCTCTCTCTCTCTCTCTCTCTCTCTCTCTCTCTCTCTCTATCTATCTATCTATCTATCTATCTAATTTTAAAAAATGGGGTCTCCAAATTTTGTAGCAGATTAATGAAGATCTTTATCATGTTCTTACTAAAGTTATTACTAAACATACAGTAAGTGGGTCATGCGGGTAAATAAGTTGACAAAGTTTGTGTTTTGAAAAGTTTTATCAAAAAGATGGGTAGATAATATATACAGTTTTAAATGTTTTATGTTTTTTTACTTGTTCCAAGACAGCTATGTTTTCTCGTTGTTTCATTGTAATCTTTGTGTTTAAGATCTGCAGAAGTGACAGAGGGACAATCAGCCCCTGTAAAACCACCTGCAGTCTGACTCATCCAACATTCTTCTGGTACAAAAACAGTCGTGATTTAACCATAGACACCATAAAGAGCAATGAAGTCCACCTGCAGCTGGTAAGCAGTGAGGATTCAGGCAGTTATAGCTGCACTGTAAGAGGATATTAATATCTCTTATGTTTGTGTTTGTGTGTGTGTGTATTTGGTGCTGTCCTAGTGCACACACAGGTTTACATATACAGTGCATCCGGAAAGTATTCACAGCCTTTGCTCAATACTTTGTCGATCCACCTTTGGCAGCAATTACAGCCTCAAGTCTTTTTGAATATGATGCCACAAGCTTGGCACACATATCCTTGGCCAGTTTTGCCCATTGCTCTTTGCACAGACTTGTCCTGAAGCCACTCCTTTGATATCTTGTCTGTGTGCTTAGGGTTGTTGTCCAGCTCAAAGATCTCAGTCTGAGGTCAAGAGTGCTCTGGAGCAGGTTTTCATCCAGGATGTCTCTGTACATTGCAGCAGTCATCTGTCCCTTTATCCTGACTAGTCTCCCAGTTCCTGCCGCTGAAAAACATCCCCACAGCATGATGCTGCCACCATGATTCACTGTAGGGATGGTATTGGCCTGGTGATGAGCGGTGCCTGGTTTCCTCCAAACATGACAGCTGGCATTCACACCAAAGTGTTCAATCTTTGTCTCATCAGACCAGAGAATTTTGTTTTTCATGGTCTAAGAGTCTTTCAGGTGCCTTTTGGCAAACTCCAGGAGGGCTGCCATGTGCCTTTTACTAAGGAGTGGCTTCCGTCTGGCCACTCTACCATTTAGACCTGATTGCTGGATTGCTGCAGAGATGGTTGTGCTTCTAAAAGGTTCTCTTTCCACAGAGGACCTCTGGAGCTATCTCAGAGTGACCATCGGGTTCTTGGTCACCTCCCTGACTAAGGCCCTTCTCACCCGATCGCTCAGTTTAGATGACTCTAGGAAGAGTCCTGGTGGTTTCGAACTTCTTCCGCTTACGGATGATGGAGGCCACTGTGCTCATTGGGACCTTCAAAGCAGCAGAAAATTTTCTGTAACCTTCCCCAGTTTTGTGCCTCGAGACAATCCTGTCTCAGAGGTCTACAGACAATCCCTTTGACTTCATGCTTGGTTTTTGCTCTTACATGAACTGTCAACTGTGGGACCTTATATAGACAGGTGTGTGCCTTTCCAAATCATGTCCAGTCAACTGAATTTATAACAGGTGGACTCCAAGTAAGCTGCAGAAACATCTCAAGGATGATCACGGGAAACAGGATGCGCCTGAGCTCAATTTTGAGATTCATGGCAAAGGCTGTGAATACTTATGTATATGTGCTTTCTCAATTTTTTTATTTTTAATAAATTTGCAAAAGTCTCAAGTAAACTTTTTTCATGTTGTCATTATGGGATGTTGTGTGTAGAATTCTGAGGGAAAAAATGAATTTAATCCATATTAGAAAAAGGCTGTGACATAACAAAATGTGGAAAAAGTGATGCGCTGTGAATACTTTCCGGATGCACTGTAAATCAAGACTAAATTGAACTTTAAAACAAGGACAATAACACTGCTGCAGACACACAAAATTTAATTTTATACTTTATATCCCACCAATACTGCTGCTGTCATGCCAACATACCATGTCTTTACCCTCTTATACCTTCTTATATTGCACGTTCTGTATTTTTCTATTTAAATTTTATTGTATTTAAACTTGTAAATCTATACATTCGAGATTAAATTTTTTTTTCTTGGTGCATTTTTTTTTTCTTATGTGCAGTAAAATCTTTCCATCTTTTTATTCTATCTTATCTTTCATTAAGGCATTTCGGTTACTAATATACTATGTGGTTTTGTACGTGACAAATATAATTTGGATTTAAATTTTTTGTTGTTTTACATCCTCTGTTGTCAAGGCAGTGAGATCATTTGTTCACACACTCTTATGATGTATTAAAATATTCTATACAAAATGCACACACATGTTTTATTCTGCTGCAGACAAGATCCTGCTGATGCAGTAACATTAAGTGGCACTTTTTGTGTTTTTTTATTTTTTCATTTATTTATTTAGGTTTTTTTATGCATGACCACATAGCACTTTTACACTCAGCAAATAAAGAGGAAATACAATGGTGTGTTCACATCCATCTTGTGTCGTAACACACATTGCAGTTTGGTCGCTGGACGTGAAGGTCAAGAAGACACAGTAAGAAAACATTAATGTTTAATATATCTTTAGAACAAAATTTTTTAATTGCATTTACTTTTACCAGACATGAAGAGGCTTATTGTTATTATTGTTGTTGATGTTCAATGTGGATATACTTGAAGGTGTTCAATTGAGAAAAAATGTGACTTTTAGCAACTTTTACTGATTGTCTACCTTTACTGAAATTTATGGAGATACAGTATAATACTGATTTTATAAGAAAAATTGTCTGAAAAAAGCTTTTTTGTACTTTGTCAAACTCTGAATGTTATTTTTAACTGACTATTTTAAATGTCAAAAACAACAAAACATAAAATTAGTAGAGTAGCTACTCTAAATAATCACTGCTAATTTGCCCTCTAATGCATGTTGTAATAATTGCTCAACTTTAAGTCAAGTATTTACATTTATTGTAATATATATTAATTTATTTATTCAAAATTAGTTATCCAACAAAAAGTTCTGGGGTTTTATTTATCAGAGTGTGAACAGATCAAGTATAAGAGCCAGTATGCATAAGGACATTGGCATTTATCACAAATGCACATGTACACATCTAAGCAGTATACAATGGACACTGATGAAGCTCATACACTCTAAACTGCTCTGCTTGTGTACAGTCACATTAATTTGCATAATAACACTCACAGATCAACTTCCTCTTTAAAACAGTAGCCTGCTTTACACTTTAATAAAATAGCTTTTCCTTCTCCAGTTACCTCTTTTTAAAGCCTGTGCAGAACCAATCACCCATATATTAACTTATGTCATGGGATTTTTTTTTTTTTTTTGTGTACATATGTAAATACTATTAATTTTTATTTGGCTACATGTGTGCAGTGCAGTTATGGCTCAAACCAATTTGCTAGCCCGATTAAGCTATTTTATTTAATTTTAAGTTAGCAATTTACCTAGATTTACAGTAATTTGCTTTTTTTGGCATACACATAACATTTGGATTATTTATTTATTAATTGATTGATTTAATGATTGATTGATTGATTGACACTGTAATTAACCCAGTGCTGTAGATTCCCACATTTACGCTTAATTTAAGCTTTAATCTTTTAGCCTTTTTAGTGCTGTCAATCTAGTTAACCCTCATGTTGTGTTCTGGTCAAATCTGACTGATTTACAAGTTTCGTCTCTAAAAAAGTGCAGTAAATCTAGTAAATCAGCAAATCAGTAAATCTATTTCTCATGAGGTTCAATGACTTTGTTCGCACATGGCATGTAAACACATAAATTTAGTGTTAGAAATATTTTTATTAAAAATTGTGTGTTTTATGGAACTTTTATACACTCTCTCTCACACACACATACACACACACACACACACTCCCCTTTTTGGCTTCCATGGCAACCTGCACTGGAACCTATCGACAACATAATTCTTACCGCACCTGTTAAAAAACAAAACTGCAACATTATCAACAATCATACAACTTTCTTGCAGCTCTGAGATATAAAGCTTTTGATGCCTTACTCACAGTTTAGTTTTTAGCAGCATGATGGCCAAGATATATGCTGCATGTGAAGATGTGGAATTATATTTGACAATGACAGTGATCAGGAAAAGAGAAGCCAGGTTGACAGTGAGGAGGGTTTAGTGGAGGAAAAGTCAGAAGAGGAAGACTCTGACACTGATGTGGAAGCTAAAATTGTGGTCTCCTTCAAAAAATGGAACCAAACCCCAGCCCTAACCCGATATGCCATATCCCGAGTGGATGACATCAAGTCCTGTTTTAAACTTTTCCTCACAGACTCTATTGTAACCATTGACATGAACATGACAAATGTGGAAGGGAGAAGGGTTTATGGAAAAACCTGGAAAGAGGTAGATCGGGTGAATATTGAACCCTATGTGCGTGTGTTGATTTTGTGTGTCTAAAGATCGTGCAACGAATCTGCATCCAGCTTATGGGATGCGGACACTGGTCAAGCAATTTTTTCACACTACAATGTCTTTGCAGAACATTGTTGAGCTAGTGATACTTTCCTAAAACTGGGGTCTTCTGATCAGGAGTAGTTTTAAAAATATAAAGATTTTCCTTCACAAGAATAAATCACCTCCATAGACAAAAAACTGTAAAATATTCATGACAGTGACAGAGTACCGGATACCGAAAGCAGCTCTGTGTAGTAAGACTTGCGCTGGTGGCTTGTGTGTTTAAATCAACACAAAATGGTGCAAGAACTCTGTGCTAGTTTCTAGCCAC
>JAOVVA010145532.1:0-10358 GCA_028565275.1 Leiocassis micropogon | reverse complement strand
TCGTCCTTCTTGGTGGTATGCTGACATTACCCTGGATACCGTGGCTCTTGATACATCACAAAGACTTGCTGTCTTGGCCACAGATGTGCCAGCGAGACACGCACCAAGAATTTGTCCTCTTTTGAACTCTGATGCGTCATCCATAATCTTGTGTGCGTTGCAATATTTTAAGCAAAACTGTGCGATTACTCTGCTTATTAAACCTTCAAACTCTGCTCTTATGCTTGAATGATTTTTTTCCCCCATTGCTATTTTTCCGATATTACCTATTTTCCAACAGTTTTTCTGTTTTACCCCTTTATCTTATAAGGGGTGCCACTTCAACATTCTTGTACATGCACACACTATGACCTTTATTACAACATTGAGACCATATGATGTTGTTAAATGGTTTTGTTAACCAATGTCATTGCATTATTTCTTTGTGCATGTCTTGCATTTCCAACTTACTCCATAACAGCTTGAACTACGGTGAACAGACATAGATAAATATGTCTATCAATATAAATATGTTTATGCCATTGCTGGCAAGCTGGCAATAGTTTCATACATAAATCATTCATTTCTTGGTGGTGTTCTCCCTCTCCTCATTGCACTCCTTTTTTGTCTTCTGTGTGAATTAGTGTTCGAGGTGTATCAAAAAATTTCAAGACTAGTTTTGTAACACACCAAGAGATGGCAGCACAAGGCTGCATGCACAGTCACAGGGAGGAGACTGCAACAGTCTTCACAGCAGAAGGGCCCACCATCTCTATGACCGAAAAAGGCGAGACAGGTCTGCAGATCGAGTGCATGCTTATCGTCTTTTTTGACATTCGTGGCATTGAGTATCAAAAATTCATCAGCAGGGGGCAGACTGTTAACAGCAAATTCTACAGGCAGATTTTAAGGCGGCAGAGGGAGGACATATGGCAAAAGAACTTTTATCCTCTCGTATATTGCAAAGCAAGTAAGGTTTTCCTTTAGCTGGGTGGCTCTGTAAATTTACCTTTCTTAATCCAGTTGAATTTACAGTTCTTATAATGAAAGGATCTGGGTTGCAAATTAATTAAGGAGTCCAGCCCACCAGACGTTTATAGGCACTTAAGGTTTCTGTTTGGTCTCTGAACTGCTCCAAATGTAACATAAATTACAAATGGCAGTGCTTAATGTATGTAGTACAACATCATCATAAATTATTTACAAAAATAATTTTTAGAAAATATATTTCTGGGACTTGTCTATTTTTACTCACCTACTACAGAAGGACCACTGAATTGGATGCAATTGAGTTAAATTTACCTTAACTCCAGGTAGTCCTTCAAAGCCTGGCAATCCCATTGGTCCTGGTTCACCCTGAATAAAGGAAAAAAAAATCTTACAATGTACTTGTCCAACGAGTTCTTTAGGCATCCTAAATGACTTTTAGGCTCTTATTTTTTAGTCCCGTCCCTATACGGGACCAGTTTCTGGGGAATGCATTTTAGTTCGAAACAGGTGACGATGATGACAGGTGATTATAGGTGATCAGGCCAGTGATTACTATATTGATGATGCTGATTGGTTGGAAAATACAAGAGAGGAAATGAGGTTGTTGTTGCTGAGTTTGTTACATAAACAAATTTTTCATTTGTATCTTTAGGCACTTTGCAACATTGTAGTTGCAAACGTTGTAGTTAAACTTATTTAATGAAAGGCCCCCCTCCCACTGAGCCGAATTAGCTTCCGACCTCTCCTGATGTCTCCTGATTTAAAATCTCTGAAGTCCTTGGCGTCTCTACCAGTTCGGTTAATTTTTCAATTAAGCAACAACCCATTAAGCCATTGATGATGTAAACAAATTTGTCAGAACAAGCAATGTGAGCAATGAGGACGTGTCATCAACAACATAACAGTTTAATAACCGGCAGTTAAAGAATTTAATGACGTTCTACTGAGACTTAATCATCATGCTTGTTTTGCTGTTTGTATCCAGCATTGAATAATTATTTGACCACGAATGGCTGGAATGTAGTTGTGAATTTATGACTGAAATAAAGATGCAATAAAAAAGGCGATATGAACAGCCTGATTTCAGTCATAAAGATTGGAAACTTTTGCAAAGCAGACGAAATGTAAAATCAATTGTAGTACCTTAAAACAACAACAAAACTCAAATATATACTCACTAAATACTAGGCCCGCCAAATAAATCCTGCCTTTTGCAAAGTAAAAGTGCGCGCAATGTAAGCAGTATACTCCGATCACAAAAAAAGCAACAAATACAAAAACCATAGCATAATGTGCATAATGCATAATGTGGTCATTAAAATATTGTTAACACCACCGTAATAATTAATAATAGTCAATAGCTTTGTTTTAATTTCTCTTTATGATGGTAGTGTCATTACCAGTTTCATTATCATTTATTTATTATTTGAATAATAAAAAAAGCCGGGAAAAAAAGCCTTTCCGTGTATTTTTCAAACGGGTGTGGAGACGACAACCGTTTCTGTACATATTTTTTCTGGGTTGCCGGGTTTCTACAATATAATTTCATTTACAAAAAACACTTGCAAATAGAAACATGGGATTGGCAAAGCTGGCTCCACTTTGTTTTCTCCACATAAAGAAAAATAAAATTTTTCATAAAAACACACATTTACAGCTGTGTGGAGACATCAATCACACGCAAAATGGAATATGGCCCTGTACTCAAGAACATACACCTGCTTTATAACAGCGTAAGAAGTGATGTAGTATCATCAAAAAAGGGAAATACATGTAGCACTTTCAATATTCATGAGACACTCAAAGGCTTATAAACAGGATTAAGAGAAAATTGCATTCCCGTGCGCATGTGCGTGTGAGAGATAGCGAAAGAGAGAGATTCACAATCATGCATGCAAGCACAATCCCTCTTTATTTTTCATTTTCTTTTCTTCTCACCTTCCTCTGTATCAATAATGATTCTCCTTTGACTGTGCTTTCTCCATTTATTATTATTATTATTATTATTACCTTTGCTTTTTGCATTCCTTCTTTATTAGTTTTCATCCCTGGTGTCACATGTTTGACTGTGTGTACTGTACAGTATATATTTTTCATCTATGCATTTCTGTTTTTATTTTGTGACTTGATTTACACATATTATTGCATGTGTTTTGTAGAATTCTCACAATCAAGTGCGTTATCCCTTCTATGTTGCCAGGAATATAAATAGTGATGCACTGTTTTGTGTTTGATTGAACTCAATGCAGATATTGTAGTTTTTTCTCTCCTAATAGTGTATACAGTACCTGAGCCATGCAGGATAAGGTGTGTGCTGTGTGTGCGCTTGGGATGTCTTGTCCGTGTGCGCACAAAACTATGCACTTATTTACCGCAAGCTTTTCTAAAAAAGTTGGCAGCTACAGTATGCCACACATATTTTAGGAATAAAAATTATATGGTAAATTTGTCATCAGACTTTATTATGAAATTAACAGGAATAATAAAACCACAGATATTTTTTGTTTCGCATCAAAATTTAACATGTGGTCATAATGAATTTGCATCAGTCTACATTGGGAAGCACATTCGGCTGAGTGGAATGGAGCATTAGTAAGAATTTTTTTTTTTTCAATTTCTTTAATCTACACCATTGAATTAAATATGAGTACAGTATGTCTTTGTAAAAGGAAAAATCATTGAAAGTAAGCCTTTCAGAAACCTGGTCACACTCTGAGACATCATCAAATTTTTTATGTGGAACATCCATAATATCAATGCACAAAGTATTCTGTTAAGTATGTTATTATAAACTCCAACAACCTATATCTTTGATAAAGCTCTTGCTTTATGTATGCCATTGCTTTTTTTGTACTTACTAATTGCTCTTATTAATAAACTGATCAAATTACAAATCCTTCGTCAGAGAAGGTGATGTCTAATTTTAATGGCTTTTCACAGGTAGCTAATCTGGTGACTATCTGCATATTGCAATAGAAAATTTCTTATTAGGAATGGTGACTAACTTGCGAGCAGTTCTGTCTGTAAATAAACATTTAAATTTACATTTAGGCATTTGGCAGACGCTCTTATCCAGAGCGACTTAAATTTTTTATGTCATTACACATCTGAGCAGTTGAGGGTTAAGGGCCTTGCTCAAGGGCCCAACAGTGGCAACTTGGTGGTTGTGGGGTTTGAACCTGGGATCTTCTGAACCGTAGTCCAATGCCTTAACCCACTGAGCTACCCCTGGCCCCAAACAAAACTGTGTAGGCAGAGAAGTATTGTAGCAGACAGAAAATAGGTGTAGCAGAAACTTGTGGACACTGCAGGTCAGAATAAAGTAATTATGTGTCAAAGATGTCAGGATCATTTTGTAGCAAAAAATAAGAGAAGAGAAAACATCTTTAAAGTTTATATTATAGTCCACCACTCAAAGTGCAATTTGCTGCAATTTGCTGCTATAACAAAATAACTTTTTTAGTTGTTCTTGAGTGCAGGACCATATTCCTGTTGATGCAAAAAAATAGAAAGTATGGCAAATATACATTTTTGCACTGGTCTTAATAACTCTTTTGTGCACTGATAGGAGGATGCATTTATTTAAGTGAACCAAAACTCTACATACCATGGCAATGCAGAAATACATAAAAAATATCACCAACTTACTACTTTTCCTTCATCCCCTTTGGTCCCCTGAAAACAAAGAGACATAGAATTGTTATTTCTTAAAAGAAATACCGCAATAGATATGTGGCCCAAGGTATGCCTTCCCCAAAATGTTGCAGTAAGGTTGGACGCACATAATATGTCTTTGTATGCCACTGTAACACTAGAATTTTTCTTGACAGCAAGAATGGGCATATCATAAACCTGCAGAAAGTTAAAACATTTCTATAAGTGCTGCAAGAATTGCAACATGGATAGATTATATAAGACACTTCATTGAAAGCACACAAACATGATCGTTTGTCCATGTTAGCATCAAATAGAGGTTACATCTCTCTGTTCACTTCCGCAAACAAACATGTAACAGGTATATTCATGACACAATTATAAAAGGAGATTGACCTGCTTTGCTTAATAAAGCAAAAAGTAAAAGCTATTGTAAATTTAAGAAATTCCCCATATGCTATGTAGGTGGTCTGGAGCTTATTCCAAGGAGTTCAGGGCAAAACCCGATGGATGCACAGGAGAGCACACACTCACAATGAATCAAATATACAGACAGTCAGAGAGTTTCCTCTACAGAACTACCTTTTAGTGAAGTACTGTAGCTTCATCTCATTTCAACAAAACACATGTGCAACAATTATTGACACCCCTGCATTTAATAATTTTCACACATTTTATAAGGCTGTAGAATTCAGAGTAGGGTATCTGAGACAGTTGCCCAAAAAACTAATTATTATTCCAAATAATCTGTTGCCATGGAGGTGGCGTCTGATCATGTCGTCTGACCATATTCAATAAAATATGTTTAACTAACTTTTCTTCTTTTCTTGATGCTTTTCAGTGAGTTTAAATGCAAGTATTTTTTTTATTGAAATATATTGTTAAAAACTTCAAACTTAAATAAATTGCATGAAATGGCATGAAAAAAATATAAAATGTGATGTCACTCTCTTGAGAGAAAGAATTCAGTGTGAGATATGAATAGGAGCGAGAGAGAGAGAAAAAGAAAATACAGGGAGAGAAGGGAGTGAAATGCTTATATGACTGTGACCTAAAATCGTAAGATAAAATAGAATAAAAAGATTCCACTACAATATAAGAAAATGAAAAAAATGCAGTTCAATTAAAGATAGACTATCCAATTAAAAAGGAAATAAAAATGTAAAAAGTTGATAAGATTTAAGATATTTTTACTTGCTAAGATATCTCTTTTGCACTGTATTTAGGAAATGCCGTATATGTTTCTTATGATTATAACGTATAACATTATTTTCTAAAAGTGAATTTAAACTTTAAAAGGCTTACCGGTGGTCCTGGTGATCCTGGAGGTCCTACACTCTATACAAACACAGCAATATGTAATATTACAAAAAATTTTGTATGAACTTTAGATGATTCATTTCTTCATCTTAATTAACTTCTCCGTTAACTAGCAGATGGTCAGAGTCAGGAATAGATCTAGAGCCAGTGTCCGTCAAATAAAAATGTGCCCTGAATGGGACATCCCATACGCAAACTTTGCATAATAATTGGGTCACATTTACACATTGGGGCAATTTAGAGTAACAAATCTACCTACTGTTATATTTGAGTAGTATAAGAAAACTACAGACCACAGAAGAAAGGGTGACACTATTGACAGGAGAGAGTAGAAAGAGACTGCATTATGTACTATGCAGTAATGTTTACGTAACGTATGGAGTTCTTTAGAAGGAATTTTTAATTGTGCAAATAATACATAAATTCACATGTAAAATAGGTAACTATAAAAATTTATTATATCTCTATGGAAACAGTCGTGAACTATTTTTGTTAAATCATGACAAATTACTAAAAGATCCATCTTGCATAAAAGCATCTTGCAAAGAATTCTAAATAAATAAATAAATAAGAAAGAAAGAAACACAGACCTGAAGTTTGTAAAGACTGCTCATTCCATTCCCATCCACATAGGGGGCACCCTGCAATAATATAGTGATTATGGTTAGTTGACCGACTTTGTACTTAAACTCCTGCTATCAGGCCACTTACTGTATTTGCAGAAAAAGACGTTTTAAAAGAAATAAATATAATTTAATTTGATAAAGGATCAAAAGATTTTTTACTTCTTTTAGGGTACGCATTTATTTTATAGCACGCTAAGCAAGCGTATTTAGTAGGGTTGTGCTAATGATATTGTATGTAGAATGGTAGTTTACAAATGGTGTGAGTCAATGGCAGCAGTCATTAACTTCTAATCACAAAACAAAGGAAAATTTAACTATCCATACTGTTTGCAAATTCAAAACAAAGATAAATACTAAAAAGAATAGAAAACACACAACAATGGGCTGAAGCCACTGCAACAGGCTGTCAGTAGTGTGGCGCCAAGTACAAACTGTTTAATCACTGCAACTTGAGATTTGTTCTGCCAGAGTTTTAACATAATGTCTGCTTTACTAAGGGACACAAAGCAGCCAAAAAAGTTCAGCTTCTGCTGATGCACACCACACTGTAACTGGACCCTAGACTTCCTTACAAACAGACTACAGTTTCTTTGACTGGACAACCTCACCTCCTCCATCCTCACCTTTAGCACTAGCGTTCCTCAGGGATGCTTATTGTCCACTCTTTGATTTCATTTTCGCCTATAACTGCATACCTGCTAATACCTTTAACAACATTATCAAGTTCGGAGATAACACTATGGTAATAGGGCTGATCAGAGGTAATGATCGGCCGGCCAAATTTATAAGCCCCTTGAGTGACAAAGGTAGCTCTTGGAAGACTAGCTCATCTTTGAGCGCCTCCGTCAGCCCTTCAAGGAACACATTACACAGGGCTTGGTCGTTCCATCCACTGAAAAGTCTGGGACTCGATGGCGTAGTCGTACGCCGAGTGTGAGCCTTGTCTGAGTTTCAACAGCTTACGTCCAGCCTCCCTGCCATGACATCAATGGTCGAACACCCTTTTCATCTCCTTAGCGAAACTCTCGTAATTTGAGCATTGCTCAATGTTGATGCAGTAAGACAGTCATTTTAAATTTCTTAAAAGATTCTGAGTGTTATGGCACAAAAGAAATCAAGTGGTAAAGTCACAGGCTAGTCCCCGAACCAATACAAAATCAAATTCAAATTCAAATTTTATTCGTCACATACACAGTCATACACAGTATGATATGAAATGAAATGCTTATACAACTGCTGATGATTTCAAAAGAAACTTCCAGTGCGAAGTAAGAGTAAGAGAAGTAAAGCAAGTAAGGCCCTTACTGATGTTGACTGCAGCCCAATAACGATAAGATGGAATCTGCGAGAGAAAGGCTTAAAGAACAAAAACGTCTTCGAAAGCCACATCTCCTCCCACACCACAAACTTGCCTGTTTGGAATTTGTAAGGGAGCACCAAACATGGCGCACTGAAAGATGGAGAAATTGTTATTCTCACTGGAGATATTTTATACGCGGGACAGTGAAAAAGGCTCCATCAGAGACTCCATCAGCGAATTGAGCTTTAGGTTGTGTAGGGGTGTCAAACAGTGGCTGGCTATGTGGACATGTTGCAGCAGACATTCCTCTTGACTGAGGGCCCTTCTCTGGGCTTTTTATAATATTAATCATCATGTTTTTTGCTGTTTGTGTCCAGCATTGAATAATTATTTCATCCATTATTTGACCACGGCTGGAAATAATAGCTGGAATGTGATTGTGAATTTATGACTGAAATAAAGCCGTGCAGAAACCCGCGGCTCGTACTTTCACTTTACAAAAGGCAGCGTTTTGATCAAAAGGCTGATAAACGTGTGCGATTTATCGATAAAAATGCAGACATAAGGAAAGTAGACGTGCTGAACTTCAGTTCATTGTGATGTGGGCAAAAGGTCTAGGAAGGAAACAGGTTTTGTTATTTTACAAAATATGAATATATTCAAAAAATTTATGAATTACACTTAAAGTATCAAATCCAACTATGAAGTCTGATTTAATTGGTACCATTAAACATTTTATTTCTATTTATGTTTTTCTGGCAAAATACATTTTAGGCAGAGATGTCTGCTCGGTCTTGTTAATTCGTTTTAAACCCCTCAATTCTGAAATTCAGCGATACCGGTTTGATAACTTGACACCGATCGTGAATGAAAGGTAAGAAGAGGGATTACAGTAACTGGGGATTCTGTGGGTGTTCACCTCAGAGCGCGCCGTCGCGTTGTAATCAGCGAATAGACTAAAACAAAAACAAAATCATGTTTGCTTAAGCGTTGGAAACAATATTGTTTGAGGCTAACTTTATTAAAGATTATACACTTTTGTATTATTTGTTGTACTTCGCCTTTTTGCACACGTGCAGGCATTTTTTAAATTTGAACAGAAAATAATAGTGGGCTGGTAGGCACGTTACTTTTCATATAACTTAAACGGCTTGATGAAGTTAAATATACAAAATAAATTAATAATTGCGGTTTAATAAATGCAGTTTATAATTTACGTGCAATTGTACTTTTAAAATGTAACCTACGTATCTACAGTATAAGCATATTTAACTACTACAGCAGTGAATAATTAATTTGGTTGGTCTGGCTTTTAGATGAAGTCCTTATTTGAGATCATTTTATTATTTAATTAATTATCTTATTATAAATATGATTCTTATTCTTTATATTCTTGTCCAATATAGTCCTTCAGAGCAAGCATTGTGTCAGAAGATTTTGCGGAATATATAATTTTCACTCTTTGTTATATTGCAGCCATTTGCTAAAATCATTTAAGTTAATTTATTTTTCTCAGCAATACAGCACACCATACTGACGCAAAAACACAGAGTTGTTGACATTTTTGCAGATTTATTAAAAAAGAAAAACTAAAAAAAAATCACATGGGCCTAAGTATTAAGACTCTTTCAGAGGCTGTGACACTCATATATTTAACTCAGATGCTGTCCATTTCTTCTGATCATCCTTGAAATGGTTCTACACCTTCATGTGAGTCCAGCTGTGTTTGAATATACTGATTGGACTTTATTAGGAAAGCCACACACCTGTCAATATAAAACCTCACAGCTCACAATGCATGTCAGAGCAAATGAGAATCATGAGGTCAAAGGAACTGCCTGAAGAGCTCAGAGACAGAATTGTGACAAGGCACAGATCTGGCCAAGGTTACCAAAAAAATTCTGCTGCAGTTAAGGTTCCTAAGAGCACAGTGGCCTCCATAATCCTTAAATGGAAGACATTTGGGACGACCAGAACCCTTCCTAGAGCTGGCTGTCCGGCCAAACTGAGCTATCGGGGGAGAAGAGCCTTGGTAAGAGAGGTAAAGAAGAACCCAAAGATCACTGTGGCTGAGCTCCAGAGATGCAGTCAGAAAGTTGTAGAAATTCAACCATCACTGCAGCCCTCCACCAGTTGGGGCTTTATGGCAGAGTGGCCCAACGCAAGCCTCTCCTCAGCGCAGGACGCATTAAAAAACACCTGAAGGACTCCAAGATGGTAAAAAATATGATTCTCTGGTCTGATGAGACCAAGGTAAAACTTTTTGGCTTTAATTCTAAGCAGTATGTGTGGAGAAAACCAGGCACTGCTCATCACCTGTCCAATACAGTCCCAAAAGTGAAGCATGGTGGTGGCAGCATCATTCTGTGGGGGTGTTTTTCAGCTGCAGGAACAGGACGACTGGTTGCAATCGAGGGAAAGATGAATGCGGCCAAGTACAGGGATATCCTGGACGAAAACCTTCTCTAGAGTGCTCAGGACCTCAGACT
>JAOVVA010145501.1:0-10360 GCA_028565275.1 Leiocassis micropogon | reverse complement strand
CACACACACACACACACACACACACACACACACACACACACACACACACACACACACACACACACACAAATATATAAGCACTAATATTGCAAGTTCCATTAATGAAATAATTCACTGTTAAGCATAAAGTGGCCACATTTAGTCAAGTTCATATAACAACAGTCAAATTAGAAATAAAAGTGTCAAAGTTTGAATTATATAGAATGAAAGTATACAAATTATAATATTCATCTTACAGAAAAAAGAGTCAACAGGTAGAAAAGGCAGCTTCTATATTAAACATTATAGTAATAAAAGCATCAACTTATTTTGTTTCTATTTTTTTTTTTATAATATACAACATAAACTTATCTTACTAATGACCCAAGTAAGTCCCCTCTTGTTTTTGTTTTTTTATAATACAGAGTATTATTATTTTTTATTAACATGATTAATTTCTCAACATAAGCTTGATAAAAAATATCACATAAACTATACATGACTTGATGATGTTGAGGTGGTGACAGGAAAGACATAAAAAAAAGTAAATGAAAAAAAAAAAAGGAAAATTAAAAGCTTCACAAGACAGGACAGGCTCTTATCCTCCATGTGAAAAAGTCAACATTAAAAATGAAGTCATTTTTAAACAGAGTCAACTTTAATAATGTAGTCATCTAAAAAAATTAAACAACTTTATTTAAAAACAATAATTTTTTTAATTAAACAGTCAACATTTTAATAAATCAGTCACTTTATATAATATATAATTGTATAAAAATACAAAAATGTTTAAACTAAACAGTCACTTTATGTCTAAATTTTTTTTTTAAAGTCAACTTTTTAAATAATAAGTTAAGTTTTAAATAAAGCAGTCACTTTTTAGATAAAAACAGTCAACTCATAAATAAAACAGCAAACTCGATGATAAAATAATTAATGGTTATGTTAAAATAATCGTCTTATTACGTTAAATAATAAATAATAAAGCCACATAATAAATGTGAGCCACATTACAAACAAAAAAGTGAACTTTAGGATAAAACAGGCAATGTTTAGATGAAACAGCCAATTTCTAAATAAAAAACTATTTTTTGATAAAACAATGCATGAAAGTTATGAATAAAATATTTTTAATAAAATGGTCAACCTTTCAATAAAATAGTCAATCTAAATACAAGTCAAATTCTAAGTAAAACTGTGACTTTTAACTAAATCAATGACCTTATAAATAAAACAGTCAACATAAATAAAATAACTTGTAGTTAAAACATCAATATTTTGGATAAAAATAGACAAATCAATTAGATTAATCACTCAAACACTTAATAAAACTGTAAATTTTCTTAAAATATAATATAAAGCCAATGCGCTTTGCATCCTCATGCAAAGAGTAAGAACAAACAAAGAGAGGAAATATGTAATAGGATACCTGCTAACTGGTATGTGTCGGAGTGATCTTCGGGGAAGAGGGAGCGGGTGGATGGTGTACAGGAATACGGTATGTGCAAAGTGAGAAATATCCACACCTTCTCATTGCCAGGATACTATCCTGCATGCTCACACACAGTGCTGGATCACTGCGATGGATAATGCTCCATCATCATCTTCTTCTTCTTCTTCTTACCTCACACATTTCGGACCACATACTGTATGCTTGTAAATACAGTTTGAGCTGCAGGTAACCATAACTCAATACTTTGGAAAGCTTCGTCAGATATTATTAGACATTATTACCAGCATTCTTGTCGGACGTTAACAGGATCTGTTAGCTCCAAGCTAGCCTTATCTTAACAGCTTATTAGATACCAGGAATCCAGGGTTGCATGTGGTGGTCACGCTTTGTACCATCCTCAGAAGAATTCCTGGATATGAAAGTGCAGGTTGCGTATCAATCCCCCAATCTGTTGGTCTACTATGCAGGGTCATCCCATCCATGTGCTCACTCACAAACTAATCTAACAAAGTCTTTCTAAAAGATGCAAGGTGCCTCCATATGCCATGAGTCTTGAGTGGGACCTCATGCTCTCCTGACAAAGCATATTTAAGATGGTAAACTGGAACATTCACCTTTCATCGCTTATACTGTGTAGGGTCTTAGGACGTGTTGAGCCTTAAAGCAGGCAACTTAGGGCACAAGGCAGGATACATCCTGAACGTTGTACCAATCCATCCACCCACACCCTTACACACTCATCCACTAAAGGTAATATGGAAGCACCAATCTACTAAGGTACAGTGGTAGCTTTGGGTTGTCGTGGGAAACTAGAGAATACAGAAGAAACCCACGATTCACTGGAGAAAATGCTGACTCCTGTCTGTATCAGAATCTAAGCTTCTGAAAAGTTTTTTTTTTTTTTTTTCCATTTTTACTTGGGCTATTTTCCTTTCTCAGGGGGTTCCCACATCAGATCATTTAAGTCACAAGTTTTTCTCACAAATTGTATGATAGATGCCCTTTCTATAATGCCCCAGCCATCTTTCAGCCTTGGGACTGGCACTGGCTGAGTATTTTATATGGGTATAGGGTTAAGAGCCTTGACCTTAGGGCCCATCAGTGGCGACTAGTGATCACAGGGCTTGAAAACCTGACACTTTGATCAAAACCCCAGAGCATCAACCCCCTGAACCACCACTGCCATTTCTGAAAGGGGGATCCTTTTTACAAAAGAATGGGAGTTCTGCATGCATTTGCGTTTTTACATCTGCTCAAGACATGTTTTCTGGGCAGGGCTGGCTCAGTGGTTAAGCCATTAGACTATTGTTTGGGCAGTTCCCAGTTTCAAACCCCAGCACCACCAAGTTTGCACTGTTGGGGCGTTGAACAAGGCCCTTAACCCTGAACTTCTCAGATGTACAATGACATAAAAATGCAAGTCACTCTGGATAAAGGCCTCTGCCAAATGTCATGAATGTTTTCTGAATTGGTCGATTGACTTTGAAGCACTCAATCAACAAGTCCTCAGAATTGTTACTCTCTCAATGGTGCTGTTTAGCCTGAACGCTAGATACCTAATTGTCAGAACAACCTTTTGAGGGGACCCATAGGTCTAAATAAAGGCTGATCAACTGGTTGTTGGACTTCATCACCATGGTCTATAGATGTTCAGGATGCCCAGATCATACAGTACAGTGACGTGCCAATCTATGAGGAAAGTTCATCTATTCATAGATGTGCTGCTTTAGGAATTCCACCTTCATGCTACCTGGTCTTCACCACACACTTTCTCAAGGTTCTTCAAAATTTCAACTTTCTCAGGATTGTGAATAATTTTTGGACACCTTATAGTGAATAAAATACTTCATGATTGACTTGCTGGCTGACATTCTCCAGATGGTTCACACTACCCTTGCCCGTTAGGAAGGATTACACCAAACACTGTTTACTTCCAGTATGTAAGTTTAGTTCTATGACCATCAGATAAGCTACTGGACTTCTGAGAGTCACGGTGACCAGCACAAGATGGCATCCAGGTGATTCAAGGTTCACAGAACAAGTTACTTGTGTAAATAGCATTCGGTGTACAAGGAGAAATCGAGACCAAAAAGGAGCATGTGTGACAGAGTGGAGTAATATACTAGTAATATACTGATCTCTAATAGGAATGAGTCTGTGTGCATATGTGTGTGTGAGAGAGAGACATTGAGCGACAAACATGGTCATTAGATTAGATTAGATTAGATTAGATTAGATTAGATTAGATTAGATTAGTGACTTTATTGTCACTGCACATGTATGGTACAAGTCAATGAAATACCATTAGCATCGAACAACAAGTGCATTTGTTTTAGTGCAAAATTATTTGCATATGTAAACAGTACACAGAGAAGGATTTATATACAACGAATGCAAAAGTTATAGATGAATGCAATAAATAAAGATATTGTATACCATGATAAAATAATCTGCATATGTAAACACTTATTAATGCATTTCATTAAAGATTAAAGACTTATATACAATAATACTTACATACTATACCCAGATCATTTTGCTTCTTCTTAGAAATGGATTATTAATATGTTTATGATTTAAATCTTTTTTGCAAACAGGCAAAATAAATAAATATTTGCTTACCACTAGGCATGTTCTCAATCTATTTCAAATTTAAGATATAGTGGCTTGTGCTGCGTTGCTTAGGGTCACGCTTTGGAGATTGATATGTGCATGGCCTTGGATGGTGATGAGTGATGATTGACCCTGTTGTGTGTGTTTATGTGTCTGTGTGTGTGTGTGTGTGTGTGTGTATGTGGTTTCCAGGGACGAGGCGCTCTGTGTGGACATTACTTCCGCCTGTAACCTTGGACAAGTGACACTGACAGTCAAGCTAGATCAAAGACCTGTCAGAGCATTCAGCCTTTCCTCTTTCACACTTCCTCTGTGTGTGTGTGTGTGTGAGAGAGAGAGAGAGAGAGAGAGAGAGAGAGAAAGTTATTGTTAGAGAATGCCAAAAAGTCCTGCTTCGTATATATTGCTGTAGTTTAGTCCTTACCCAGGTCCTTACCTTACCCTCCCTGTATGCTGATTTATATAAAGTTCATTTTTGTGACCATGTTCATCCATGTTTAGATGATGTGTAAGGATTAATAACTAGTATATGACGTGCACTTTCGGTGGAACATTAAAATAGGCAATCCCTCTGGTGATCTCATGGGGGTGGAATGATTATTCACAGCTCTATTGAGGTTGATAAATGGCTGGATTAGAGGCAAAGGGAGTCTGTGCAAGTGTGTGTGTGTGTGTGTGTGAGTGTGTATGTGTGTGCGTCTCGGGGAATGTGTGTGAGGGAAAAGGGGTCATTTTAAATGGGACGTTATGGAGAAACCACTTCTATAGGACTGATGAAAGCTACACACACACACACACACACACACACACACACACACACTAGGTAGGCAGGCCGAAATGTACACCACATGGCTATTTATTTCTGTTCTTTGGCGTTGTCATGAAGCTGATCCCGCATCAAGCTTGTATTCACAGACGTACATAGATTCCATTAAAAAGCGCAGCGTATACAACGAGCGGCGGTGGCGATGTCAGCGAGTTCATTAGAGAGTGTAAGCTGAGAGCTGAATGCTACTCAGACTTCTACCTCCGGGCCATGGTAGAGCTGGGACGCCTGGGAAACTCTTCCCACAGTCCAAATTTGGACATTCTTCATTTTCCAAAACTACAGACTTTCGTCAACTGATATATTTTCTCTTTTTGCACGTAGCTCAATCATAACGTAAAGTTCTCACTGCAGCGTAATAATTTGATCAAAAACATTCGTGAGCGTGGTTAGAAAGTAAAAAACAAACAAAACAAAAAAAACTTTTATTTTTTTCAAAAGATTCAAAAGATTTAAAATCAAGTTTTTGGTGAAATCTTTGTTTATTAATTTATTCATTCACTCTTTGTACTGCTTATGCTGTTCAGGGTTATGTGAAGCCTGGACCCTATCCCTGGAGACTTGAGCCACGAGGCGGAAAAAACCCACCAAGCACGGGGATACCATTGCAAACTCCATGCGCTTTCACTCCAGGAACATGGCAACGCATTATTACGAGTTTAAAAAAAAAAAGAACACAATCCTGACTGCGAGTCTATATCGCTCACTTTTATCATGCAAATTTATATCACACACTTGTGATTTTACATTTCTCAGCGGCCAGGTAACGTTTCACAATTATGGCTTTATTATCATTTACTTATGAACATCACACAACTGCGACTTCTATTTAAAGGGCACCTATTTTGTAAAATTCACTGTTTTGTTATTTTTAGGCATTTAGATAGGTCTCCAGTGTGCGTGTACGAATGGAAAACGTGCGAGAAAAGAAACGATCCCTCCGTTTTTTTATTTTATTTTGTCCTTCTTTGTTTCCCTATGGTGACCTCATAACGGGAGATCCCCGCCCCCGTCTTGTTGCTCAGCTCTTTTAGTGGGGCGTGGCTCGGTATTTACATAGACACTGAAAGGACACAGAGTTTGAGGTATAAAAAAATATCTACGGGGTATTTCATTTAAAAACAAACAAACAAACAAACAAACAAACAAAAACAGCAGTGTGTAGACAAGAGAAATAACCTACCTGAAATATTATTTTCAAAGGAAAATGGTCCCTCTGGAATTCAATGCAATTCAAAGGACATTGTCTCAAGGCAGCCAAATGAGGATGGGTTGCAGCTAATCAGCTTGTCCCTAATGAGCAAGCCGGAGGTGATGGTGACCAGAAAATAACTCCCTGAGATGCCATGAAGAAAATACCTTCACAGGAACCAGGGGTAAAAGGGAAACCATCCTCATCTGGGTGATACCAGCCAGTGAGACCTTCAATAAATGTCACATTTACCTTACAGCACAGTGAAATGATTTTTTTTTTCTCCGCATATCCCACTTAAGAAGCTGGTGTCAGAGCAGAATACAGCGCCCATGGAGCAGAGAGGGTTAAGAGCCTTGCTCAATGGTTTAACAGTGGAAGCTTGGCAATGCTTTGGCTTGATTTCAAATTCAAATCAAATTCAAATTTTATTTGTCACATACACAGTCATACACAGTACTATATGCAGTGAAATGCTTAGACAACTGCTCGTGACCTAAAAATAAAAGACTATGATTTCCCCCACCTTTTAATCCATCATACAGAGCCTTAACCATTCGGGCCACCACTAACCCCAAAGTAACTTGAGGGGTTCAGATGCATCCAAAAGCAAAAAGACAAAGGAAATTGGATGGATGGTAAAGTGCCATTGACACCAATGGGAATATTGCCCATGGATAATAATAATAATAATAATAATAATAATAATAATAATAATAATATGGTCAATTGTACTATAGCAAATTGTGTTTCTCTTAAAATAATAGCAGGTTACCAGCTGCTTACTGATGGAGACTCAGGTACAAGTCTGTTCAAGTCCTGCAGTCACAAGTCGTCACGCCGTCTTCATGGTTTCTGAGTGGAACCGTCCTCAGCAGTCAAATGCAAAAATACCACGAGATATGTGAGAAGATAATGTGTGAATGTGTTAAGCTGGCCCGGATAGAGTGTGCATGCAGCGTTGGAGTTGGCTCGGTTTAGAGTCGAGCTGTAGATTAAAGTCGCAGGAAATCGAAACTGACACAAAAGTTGCAAATAGGTCCAAATTCTAAAAAAACAAAATCTGCATATCTTCCTCATATTTAATAGAAACAGACTTCAATAAAAGTTTAAGCAGGAAAAAATGCCCTGAATCAGATATTAAATCCTTTTTTTTTTTTTTTTTACTTTTAATTTTTAGCTGTTTGCAAGAAATCGGCCACAGTGACACCAGATGTATTTTCCTGTACCATCAGGCATATTATTGCAAAAAATACATATTTTTTTCAAACCTGTTCTCTTTCAAAAACTGTTTTCATATTTGAGTAAAAAGAATAAGGAGCGTGAGGTTTAAAAGTCAGACATTTTTCATTTGCAGGCTTTGAATTAGACTCAGACATGTGTTGACATTCATCCATCCATCCATCCATCCATCCAAATTTTTCACAACAATTTCAATTCGTTTATTTGTATTTGCACCTTAAAGACGGCTATTAGAGCTTATTGAAGAAGCTATTGAAACTATTTAGGTCTCAAAAACTCAAGCACAACAATTATCTATTCCAGAGAGAGAGAGAGAGAGAGAGAGAGAGAGAGAGAGAGAGCATATGGAATGTTTTATGACCAAGCTGGTAGAGGAATGTTCATGTAAAGGGAACAGTGGCACTTTACCATTAGAGAGACTCTCTCTCTCTCACACACACACACCCACACACAATGGAACATCTTAGGACATGGGAAATGTGTGCACAAGTCATTGAAGGCATGCTCCTGTATTGCTCATATCTGACAAATCTTAAATCAGAGTACAGTATAAGACAATAGTTTTTACAGGAACACAAGCCTGCTGTTCTGCTTCATAGCACTGCTTCTTGTACTGCACTGCCTCCATGTGGAGCAAAGGAATGTTACATTAATCAGTGAAAGAACGGCTTGAGACGTTCGCTACGCTGCCCTCTTGTCAGCAGCGGTTAAACCCTGAGGTTCAAACTCCTAGAAAGTGAATCTGTGGAAATCCAGGTCTTTGGTCAGAATTTATTCCATTAGAGGATACAGAGAATCAGAAATGTATTTGATATCTTTGATGCTTTAACGTGGACTACCGAAAGCTAAAGCCAAGAGAGATAACAGTCAGAACGAGACATAGTCAGATTTTTTGCTTAGAAATCCATATAATCAGCCATGATTAATATTATTAGTAGTAGTTTCGAGATTAGCTCTGTTTATAAGCTCTGTTGTTTTTTGCCGTCCTCATTCTCAACGCACATTGCATGCGCTTTGAGAAGCTGCAGACCTGCCTCACCTTTTTCAGGTCGTGGACATGACGGGCTCCTCCACTGTGAAGACTGTTGCTTTATCTCAGGGACGTACCTGTACAACCAAGTTGCGTTACCAGTAATGATCCGTTACCGGCAATGTGAAGGATGGGTCATCCACGGCACTCTGACAGAGTTCTTGGCAGATTTTGGCGCAATGTTCCTCCTGATCCTGGGTCAACAGCCTGGGGACGAACTCGGCAGCAACACTGCGCATATTCAAATCACATGTGAGGATGATTTGAGGATGATTTTTTTTTTGCCTGGACTGTTACGTACAGTATGACACACCGATAATGGTAATGTTGTGGATTGTTCTCTGATGATCATCGGCACAAGTTGCCAGTTGGTTTCAACATTTTTTATTTGTCTTTTCGGAAGCTCTTCCTGATCTCTGGCCACCATCCAGTGATGTTCTTCCGCTCTTGAAGCATGCGTGCCACTTGGAACACCTTGAATCACTGATTACAGCATCACCTTCTGTTGGTCTTAGTCTTGGAAGTTTTTGATATCCTATCGGAGTATTATTATTCCATCCATCTATCCATCCATCCATCCATCTAGAAACCTCTGTAGTCCAACTAGGAACTGTGGAGGCCAATTGTGACCATTGTATTTATTCCTATTTGTACGACCATGGTAGGACCTCCGATCAACATTCACACACGTATTTACACATTACAAGCAATTTGGAAACGCCAATTAGCCTAATCTGCATGTCTTTGGACTGTGGGAGGAAACCGGAGCACATGGAGGAAACCCACCAATCATGGGGAGAACATGCAAACTCGATGCACACATTACCGGTGCGGGAATCAAACCAAAGACCTGAAGGTTCAAGGTGACAGTACTAACCACTAAAACACTGTGCTGCCATTCTTCTTCTTCTTCTTCTTATATTTATCACTTTCCTCCTTAGCTATAATTTAAATATTCATATGAACACCACAGATTCTTTAAAGGTCTCATACTTTACTAATTCATTAACGAGGTAACACAGGTAACTCAGAACTCCCCCATAGTGTGTGGGTTACTGCTCCATCTGAAATATCTCTCAGCTAATGCACTTTTTATACCTCAAACTCCCTTTATTTCACTTCTCCTCCGACCATGTGGTTTCAGTGTCTATGCAAATGAGCAATGGCTGGGCCACGCCCCACAGCAAAACCACAGCAGAGATGAGCAACAAGCCAGGGGAGGGGATCTTCTTACACGAGGCCGCCAAGGGGCAAAAATGAAAAATGAGTCCAATGCGAAAGTGCCAAAACCTGCAGTTACTCTAATGGCTAACCTGGAATCACTGTAGTGAACTTATCACAAGATATCGAGGAGTTGACATGGAATGAGGATGTGTAGGGTGTGGATGATGGAGTTCAATCAAATTCAAAGTAATGTTAGCATATAAATAAATTTTACCCACCTTTGCATTTTAGTTAAGCTGAAGCTAAGCTAAGCTAGTGGTAACTGAGATAAGTAGGTGTGTTCCAAACAAAAATCCAGGATCTGTTTGTTCCACTCATTTATCGATTGGAGTCAGCTTCTGGCAAGATGGTGATGACCAGAGTTGAGCCTCAAAACTGTTCTTCAGAAAACCTGTGGGTGATGTCACAGTGGGTTTGTCCAAGTCTTTTCATACAGTCTATTGCAGATGGGGACCTGAGACTCATCTGACCATCTGGTAAAAATTACTAAAAAGTGAATTTTGTACAATGCCTTAATTTAAGAGTTTTGAAAAACATGCAGACGAAACAATGTCCTTCTTATTTATAAACAGCACACAATCCAGACAACACAATGTAGAAAAAAAAACGTATTTATTTATTTGTTTATTTATTGACTTATTTCATTTGATTTAAAAGACAGAAAACAGTGGTACAATAATCATACCCACTTTTAACTCTCCATTTGACAAAAAAATAAAGACGCTCAGTGCAAGAAAAGACACAACCTGTGACATCACCGTGCGCACATTAGAGATCACCCACCCCAAGGCCCACGCCACC
>JAOVVA010145440.1:0-10361 GCA_028565275.1 Leiocassis micropogon | reverse complement strand
AACTCTGGAAGCATTGCATTTGTTTGTTTTCATAATTGAATTTCCAATAAAAAGTTATTAACAAAAAAAAAAGAAAAATATAATGTTGTATCATTTGCTTGATAGGGATCTGAAGCTGGATAACTTGCTGCTGGACACTGAGGGCTTTGTGAAGATCGCTGACTTCGGCCTCTGTAAAGAGGGTGTGTAAACGCTGAACTAACTACACAAGCTTCATTGTGTTTCTTTGTTTTTTATATTGTGTTAGAGACAGAGAGAGAGAGAGAGACCCACATTTTGTGCTGTTATATGACAAGAATTAACAATGGGATGAGTCGATGTAGCAGAGTTACTGGTACCATCCTGAAGTTGATTATTTTCCCATAACAGCATTTCCCGAAGTGCTTTTATATTGTTGAAATATGCCAAATTGTTTATTTATTTACTTTATTACAGAGCAACACATATTTTTATTAGCAATACAGGGGCATAGTGGTCGCCTTGCACCTCCAGGGTCCGGGTTGATTCCCACCTCTGTTCTCCCGGTGCTTGGTGGGTTTCCTCCCAGTCCAAAAACATGCAGATTAGGCTAATTGGCGTCCCCATATTGTCCTTAGTGTGTGAGAGTGTTGACAGGACGTTCTGCCATGGTTATAAAAATAGGAATAAATACACTGGTATACTGGTATATATGTAGATGAATAGATTTATGAAATAATGAATATACTTACATTTACTTTTACATTTAAACTTACATTTAAATTTTTTCCCTAAAAACACTTGGTCCCTAACCAACCTTTACGCTTTCTTTCTCTTATGTTTTGTAACCCCAGTGGGCCCACACCCTTTTCTACTTTACGGGATGTTATGGGGGATATAACACAGGCCGAATAAACCACATGGAACACATTTTGTGAGATGTCACATAGTCTCTGGCAATTTTAGTGTTAAAACCCCTGTATGTCACAGCCATATTTTCTTTATTTTGCTTAAGAAACGCAGTTAAATATAAATTTGTTTAAAAAACGCAGTCAAAACAGGTAAAATATCAAATATGAGATGTTATGAAATCATTAGAATTGTGACATATGTCGGAACTTACCTCCAGTAACAACAAACAAGCTTTTTAAGAAGAGCTAGTTGTGTCACATGTGCCACACAGACGCACCACTATTTTCCCTTCCATACATGTTAATGTTAATAAATGTGAAAAATGAGCTAAGATTGCTAGGGGTTTATCACCTTAAATGTGCTTAAGTATCAAAATAAGGAAACAAAACATGATATAAAGTTGTGGTTGTGTATTCTTCCCACCCCAGCTGTTATTTTCAGATTTCAGGCCTCATCTGAGAATACACCTGCTACAGATATACTGTGTATAAAGCTTTCTAAAATAAAGTCAAATGTGAATAAAGTCAAATGTGAAATGAGAAATCTGGAGATGACACCGCCCCAGTAGGTGACTGTTATTTGCAGTTTATTTTCTCAGACAGAGAGATAAGAAGGTCGTCAGGCTTGTCCCACACCTTGTCTCTCTTCCTGTGTAATCCAATGTGTGAAAGCTTCATTGTATGATAAAAAGATCTTCACAAAACAACGTGCATCACTTATCTGTTTTTTAAGTACATTCTGTCCGCTTATCTAACGCATCTAAGTCAGAGCACCCTGACACTGAGTACACTCATGAATAACAAGAATCAAGAATAAACCAGGAGCGAGAAAAGAGAAAGGAAAATTTAATTGTTGCATAATTTTATTTATTATATTATAATGCCATGTGGATTTTATATCAGTGTAGCATATATTAATCAAATATGTAGATAATTTTCTTCTCTCACTTTTTACTAATCTCTCTCTCTCTCTCTCTCTCTATTTCTCTGTCTGCAGGAATGGGGTATGGGGACAGGACCAGTACATTCTGTGGCACTCCAGAGTTTTTAGCCCCCGAGGTTCTGACTGACACGTCCTACACTCGAGCGGTGGACTGGTGGGGGCTCGGTGTGCTCATCTACGAGATGATGGTTGGAGAGGTGTGTGTATGTCTGTTGACATCCTGCAGTCCTATTTGCACCCACTGAAAACCTTATACTGCTGCATCACCCCAGAGTGTCTTTTATTGTCTTATTAATTTTAAGTTCTTGCAGGTCTAGCACCTTAATCCATCTCTAAATGCCTGCCGGGCTGCGCTCCAAATCAAGTTTAAGATCATTACCAGTACTGAACATCCTAAGGGTAAACACAAGAGAGGATAGTGTTAAATGCATTACCTTTAGCCTTGCTGTGTCATCAGATAAAAAAAATGCTTCATCCTCAATGCAGCTACCAAGACTCATTTTAAACGTATAGGAATCTGCTGCATTTAGGACGCCTGAGCGTCTGGACCCTGGAAGTGGGACAGGGCACCCACATATGATTTTGTTATGTATATATATAACACGTATACATGGGAAACCCGGTACACATTTAGATCTCATTGAGCTGAACAACTTTGGGTTTCGATCACCACCAAACTGGGCCAATATGATCTCAAGACATCGCGGATGCAAAATTGCAAAGGGATTTTGGATATTTTAAATGGTTCAGGCATGGTGATACCTTAAACTTATTTAAGGTAGGCTAATAACTTCCTAAGTGACATTATATTGAGTGACATCTTATTGTGTGACATCATGATGAGTGACATCATAGTGTGATGCTATCTTTCCAGCATACGTGGCTTTTTAGAGGTCTTAACATGCTAAAAAAGCACACAGGTTTTGTGATACACCTGGGCGGCAATGGCCGAGGTGCTTGGGCAGGATCATTGTGGCTTTACAACTGTATTGTTATTATTGATGCTTCATCTTCAGTGCAGCTACTGAGATGCATTTTAAATGTACTGTAAATACACCGATCAGTCTTGTGGAGTCATGAGGGGTCAGAGTTGGCACAAGTGGAACCTACCGTACACACTACTGGACATAATAATTTGTGTTATAATGTTATGGCTGCTCTGTGTATGCAGGTTTCAGGAATCTTCAGCACAACTTAGGCACTAGGATGACATTAAATTTATTTCTTTTTAACCAACTACAGTAAGCATGACTGTCAGCATGAGACTGTTGGCGCTGACGCTGTTGGCAGAACAGCGGTACTGATCAATGCCATTCATGTGTGTTAAAGGTTAATCATTTCTATAGTAACAGCAATGTTCGTATGGTATGGTGGATGCTCCATAAAAACTTTTTTAAAATAATTTAAAAGCAAACAAACAAAAAGTTTGTATGCCTTGATGTTTCCAGTACCAGCGCTTTGTAATAGTGAGGCAGTTTTACTGTAACATGAGCTTGTTTTATGGACATTCCACAATGTAACTGTTCAAGAATCAAAAATCTCATATTAAAGTCATAAATATTGGAGTCATGAAAAATTTTACTTTTTCTATCAGAGAAATAAAATAAAAAAACGTCAGCGTGTGCTATTATTGGAAAATAATCAACAATAACTGCTTCATCACACCACCTGATTATCTCTATCTTACAACCGCACACTGTATTATATTACAGATTAAACCAGGAGGATTATTTACACACATTAAACTCAATCAGTGTGTATGTGTGTGTATGTGCGTGTTTGTGTGTGTGTGTAGTCTCCTTTCCCAGGTGATGATGAGGAGGAAGTGTTTGACAGTATTGTCAACGATGAAGTACGTTACCCACGATTCCTTTCCACAGATGCCATTAGTTTAATGAGACGGGTAAGCTTCCTATCTATCACTTCCTTTGTCTACTCTCTCTCTCTCTCTCTCTCTCTCTCTCTCTCTCGAGCAAAACTAATCCATTTATCTAGCCCTCAAATGATTTAGTAGGCTATGCTCTAAACCTTCTCCATGTGATTTCTGAAGTTGTAGTTTATGTAAACTATTTAAGATTAGCCCCGCCCAATTAATTTAAATGAAGCAAACAGACTTTTAAATTGTTATATTCTGTTGTGACTTGTTGTGAATTCGGGCACCTAACTGGAGTTTGCAACATGCAGTGCAGCATAGAAAACATATCCGCTGGGGACATCCATCAGTGATAGATGTAGTCGGCTGATCTTATTGAATTTGTTAACTCTCATAGGCTTTCACATCTTGTCAGGTAGAGATGGATGGACAGAATCGTGGATTGACACACTTTAATGAAGTTCCAGCATTCAGTGGCAAAGGTTGAGTAATGAACAAACCACATAGAGAGGTATATGGCAAACCATGCAGTAGGGATAATCAGAAAAAAGGATCAGTGAATCGATCAGCCGTAACATAAAAAAATTATAATTACAATCACCAAGGTTTTGGGTTCCTCTTGTTCCTCTTGTGACACAAGTGTTATAAGGGGGGGCGGGGGGGGGGGCTTCGTCGATTGGACTTGTTTGTCCAGTGCATCCCATGGGTGCTCAATCAGAACGGGATCTGGAAAGCTTGGAGGCCGAGTCTGTGACCTTGGGCTCTTTGCCTAAATGCATGGGCTCTTTGAATTGACATGTATGATCAATATACATACACTCTACAGAGGTGTATATTGTTAGGAAATCCTGTTTGTGGCTTGTCCCTGACCTATAAGCCTGGATGTGACGAACTTTTATTGGTCACATCTTATTCATCTCATTTATTTAAAGCTCTGTGACCCTGACCAGGATAAATGCTGATGAATGCCATGTACCCATGCTCGTTTTGTTTCCTGTTCTCACCCTGTCCTGATGCATCGTTGGTTTGTTTCTCAACTGTGTTTGACTGTTCTGTGTTAAGAATTTAATAAACACTTCGACATGTCGTTGTGTAAAGGTGACTGCTTGTATTATTATTCTTTAAGTCCAAGCTTCATCCACTGTTTCAGATTATGGATTATCCAGAATAACTTTCCATGCATGATGCTTAAGATACATTTTGCTGTGCGCATAAAAAAGACAAACAGTGAAATGCATATGATGCAAAATGATGTAAAGTGCACAGGTTACATAAAATCACATTAGATCAGTTATGAAGTTCATTGTGTCATATAACAAGTGAATACATATGAGAAATATCATTACCTTTGTTATCCATTTCTGATTGACTGTTTTTTTTATCTAATTGACAGTTGCTAAGGAGGAACCCTGAGAGGAGGTTGGGCTCCAGTGAAAAAGACGCAGAGGATGTGAAGAAGCAGCCGTTCTTTAGGGTGAGAAAACACCAGAGTCAAAATTCACTGCTTTCACGAAGGCATTGAATTATTCCATACATCCAAAGAGCACATAAATCCACATAAATTACAAATTTTGTATGTAATATGAAAGTCCCCTTAGTTTTACATTTTCTGTAGCTTGTATTTGCATATTAAAACTGATTAGCCATTTAGTTTTATAATAACTAGAATATCCAGAGGTGGGGGGGTAATTAAGTACATTTACTTACTGTAGTTAATGCACTTAAGTATGTATTTCATGTATCTATACTTTAGGTATGTATTTTTATTAGTGCATACTTTTTACTTTTACTCCATTACACACTACAGCAATTATCTGTACTTATACTTCATTTATTTCTGCATGGCATTGTGGTGCCTAACCACATTGTGATGTGTAGTATTTGAAGAGGGAATTTTGCCCCTTGCCCCTATGATGTGTATTTGCATGACTTGCCTTTCCTTCGAGACACACAGCAATAAAAACAGCACAACAGTTTAATAGAGCAGAACAAAAATATAGGTTTACAGTTTTCTACCAGTCTTTACAGAACTGTGCTAAAGCCTTAGGCACATGAAATGAACTGCTGTAGAGCAAGGATGTCTTAAAAAGGTTTCTACATTCAAAGAAAACTATAAAAAAAAAAAAAAAAGTAGTTAAAAGTAATCAATGAAACAAAGTCAATAATGTCTGTGATGAACCTTTGCTTAAAATATAGTCTCAGGTACAATTTGTGCAGTTTTATAATAAAATTAGCTGTTTAGTTTTACTGAATCCCCTGCAGAACTAGTCACAGTCTGTGGACAAGCTTTCGTATTCCCTCATTAAAAATGTTTTATGCTGAGCCAACAGATGTTTTACTATAACCAGAGTGCAGATCATTTTTGACTCACCCTAGTAGTTTTGTTTGTTTTTACTAGTTATCATTTTTCAGCTATATTTGAACGCAACAAATGGTTTCAGTTTTAATTAGGATTTAGATCTACGAACAATGATTCTAATCGAGATAACTCACTCTAACACTTATACACATCTCTCTTTCTCTCTCTCTCTCTCTCTCTCTCTGTTTAGGAGGTGGACTGGGAGGCCCTGCTGCAAAGGAAGGTGGTCCCCCCCTTCGTGCCCCCATTAGAAGGGAAGGAGGATGTCAGTAACTTTGACGCCGAGTTCACCAGGGAGGCGCCCACTCTGACTCCACCTCGTGAACCCAGGACGCTGTCACGCAAAGACCAGGACTGTTTTAAAGACTTCGACTATGTCTCGGACCTGTGCTAGGGTGCAAAGATCACAGAAAAAGGGCTAAGGAAAACACAGACCATACACTGATCTTATACTGTGACTGGGAGATTTGGGCTGTGTTCCAATCCTCCTCGGAAAGCCTTCCAGATGCTCTCTTATCTCTGTGTAAGGCAGGGAGGGTCAGGAGAGGAATATAGGCTAAGATTTGAGACCATCACTGAAACAGTTAAGGTATACAGGATAAATGACGACCATGAGGAATTATTCGTCTCACATCTTAGTCCCATCTCTGTCCAGTTCTACATCTTCTCCAACGTCACACTGTCTAATTGCATGAAGTGATTACTTCATGTAAAATATAAAAACATGGACAGAATTGTACCAAGGTATTAAATCCCTAGCAAGCTTTATGATTGTGATTCCTTATAGCAAGAAAACAAAGAAAACTTTTATTAGAATGTCTGAGTTTCCACACTAGGCCAATCAGCAGCTGGTCATACTTTCAGATGACTATGTATCGACCCTTTCCAGCTCAAACAGGAGTGATCCGTTATCTCCAACTCCGCGGTTAGGCTGTGTGGAATCTCACCCTGAGTACATGTAGGATTTCATGAGCGCTGTATGGAGAACAGCCAGGAGAACCCATGCACTGACAGTCTTATACATACTGTGATCATCATTTTTGATGCGCCTTCTTTAAGAAACCCCATCCTGGTCCTAGACAAGGTCAGGAGAAGTGAAGTCTGCTCTGTACAGTAAAACCTGTCGTCTGTAGCTCATAAATGTTGTAGTTTTGAATTGCTGCAGATCCCTCATTTTTCTCAAATGTTGTCCTCATATACAAGAATAAGCACTATATTACAGTTGTCCTCTCCAGCAGTGTAGTCAAACGTGTCTCCATTTATTGTCTCATCCAGAACTCGACTTGTCCTTACTTTCTCAGACCACACGAGGGAGCCACATTTATTTGGCTCATTAAATGAACAATCCTCAAGCGTGAACCTGACCAGTATGTGAAGTGTGTGTATGTGTGTGTGTGTGTGTGTGTGTGCAAAGTTTTCCCATTCATTTTGTGAATAAACCTGAGTGTATGTAACTTGAGTTTCATCTGTCAGCTGTGATGTCATAACCTCATCGGGACATGGGGTTTAACTGCAAAAATAAATGAATAAATAAATAAATAATGAAAAAATCTTGGGTTGGTTTAATGAACAGCAATGCTAATGGACTACAAACACACACATTTGTATACCTCATTAATGCACACTCACTCAAAAACTAGTGAAACAGTATTTACAGATTATACAGTACAGAATTTTTATTTTAAGTATCTTAATTAAATTTGAGTTCATCTCGATCGTTCGAGTGTCACCATGTAGTTTACGCATTTTCCTCCACTACATTAAAAATACTTCATTTAAACTCCAGTGAAATTTAATCCCATAAATGTAGGGTGTTGTGTGAGAATAGTGTAGTGGAAATAAGGCCAACAAAAACGGTGAGAGTGACTGATTGTGTCGCTTTTAGTTGGAAAAAAGTCAGTAGTAGTAAATAATGGGGAATTTTTTTTTGTGTGGAACACAACAGTCTCTATTCTCATGTCAGTTAAATGCTTCCTGTCCATCTCATATCCTGTTGCTGTATTTCTGTGGAGGCAGATCTTTGAGCGGGAGAGAGAGCAGAGCAAACAGTCCATAAGCAAACACAAATTTCCACTTACTCAAACGTAGCCCATCTCTCTCTCATACACCCACGCACCAATTGCACATTACAGGAACTTGGCTGGGAGTTATTGACACATCACCCGTATAGTCCTGACCTCACTCCGAGCCGTTTCCACACGTTGGGGTCATTAAAGGAGTTCTTGTGAGGCCAGAATGAAGCTTCAGATAGGAATCATGGTTCCGGTCTCCTGAGAAAACTTTCTATCATGATTGTGTCCAAGCACTAGAGCGAGTTTTTACTCTCATAACCGTGCTTTATTATTTTGTACAATCAAAAGTCTTGCTTTGACTTGAACGACCATTGGTTAAGACTGTTCTATTTTTTAAATTAATACAAAATAATGTGAAATTATTATAATAATTGTAACATTTATTTGATTTCAATTTCACAATAAGAGACAATATTTTCCACTTGCTTCGAAGTTTGTTTCTCCACTTCTGCACTGGAGCTAAAAGGCTAGTGTAGCTAACAAGAAAAATATGTTTGTACCTACTTTTTGTTTACCAACTAGCATGTAAAGTATTAAACGCAGTTTGACTAATAAAATTCATTTAAATCTGGACAGAAGTATTTCACAACGCTAAAATCAGTCTTATTTCCATGTTGAAACCATTAAATCATACATTCAGATGGAAGCATGTGGTCGAGGATGATGCTAATTTTGTACAGTGAGGTCTCATTAGTCATAGCAAGGTTTTTTTTTTCAGTAATATAACAACACATCTGAGGTAAATGTAGATAATCAAGGTGGTTTGGTCTGGTTTTCATTTCACCACTTCATTACAATGTTTATATAAAACAACTAGCTATGCGCTAGCTAATGCATCTGCCTCTGGCATTCATTTTTCCTGACAGTTCTTTTCTCTAAAAGAAGCTGCAAGAGTTCAGTTTAAATGTACGCTACATTTTCACCAAAATTTCACCAGGAGTGACTCCTCCAGGAGTGACTCTCCAGCATAACAAAATTACTCCAAAAAACAACAACATCTTATCCAGGAGCTCATAAAAGAACTACATCTAAAGAACTGCAGGCTTCACCTGTCTCAGTTAAGGTCAGTGTTCATGATTCAATAATAAGAAAGAGTCTGGGGGCAAAAACGGCATCCATGGAAGCGTTCCAAGGTGAAAGCCACTGCTGGCCTAAAAGAGCACAAAGGCTTGACTCACATTTGCCAAAAAGACTTTTGGGCAAATATTACTGTATGTGGACTGATGAGAAAAAAGATGAACTTTTTGGAAGGTATGAGTCCCGTTACAACTGGCATAAACTAACACAGCGTTTTATAAAACGAAACATCATACCAACAGTGAAACATGGTGGTTGTAACTTGATGGTATGAGGCGTTGCAGCTTCAGGACCTACACGACCTGCCATACTTGATGCAACCATGAATTCTGCGCTCTACCAGAAAATCCTGAAGGATAACGTCTGGCCCAAAGGTTATGGAGTGGCTTAGTCAAAGTTCAGACTTAAATCTGATTAAAATGACCTTAAACAGGCTGTTTACACTCAAAAGCGCTCCACTGTGGCTGAATTAAAACAATTCTGCACAGAAGAATGGGTCAAAATACTTCCACAGTGATGTGAACAACTCATTGCCAGTTATCACAAATGCTTGATTGTAGTTGTTGCTGCCAAGCGACAAATATGCAAAAAAATAAAATAACATAAAATCAGGAGTGGGGCAAATACTTTTCAGCACCGTGTATTCGAAATTGTTAACATGATTTCTTCTATTAAACATCCCACCTTCTGGTATTAGAGTGGCACGACTTACAGGAATACTGTAATTATAATCCAACCCTAGCTAACAAATCACAAGAATGATAATATTTTAATATTTTGTATTTTTAATATAATATTTTGTAGTGGACATTTGTTTTGTGCTTTTTTAAAACAGGTCATGTTTTCATATTGTTGACACAAAGGCTTCAGAAGTATATACA
This sequence comes from Leiocassis micropogon, assembly GCA_028565275.1. Lineage (NCBI taxonomy): Eukaryota > Metazoa > Chordata > Actinopteri > Siluriformes > Bagridae > Leiocassis > Leiocassis micropogon. Next base: position 287 of record JAOVVA010145440.1, on the reverse strand, counting down.
TTTTTAAATATAGACATAAGTAGTGCTGCAGTAGTAGAGCTAGTCATTGTTTAAATTGGTTACTATAGTGTTCTCAAACCTGTTACTGCCTTTATCCCTGTTTATCCCTAACTCCACTTGAGGTAAGTGAAAATGTACATCAGTATTTTTTGTCAAACTATTTTTCATTGTATACATAGAAATGTTGTTATTGTTTTTTTTCACACACACACACATCTTGTTCAGTGAGAATAAAAGAAAAGAGATGAGGACAAGAGGTTCGGAACAGTAATGTTTCTGATTTTCAG
>JAOVVA010145369.1:0-10363 GCA_028565275.1 Leiocassis micropogon | reverse complement strand
CTCCTCTTATACTTCCTGGTTTGCGACCGCCTTACCTCCGGGTCCTAGTGCCGGTCGCGTATTGAGTGTGCATGACAATTACACACTTAATAACTAGAATTATTCATTGCCATTTGTTTTTTTTTAAACAACCAGATAAGACAGAGATAATCTCTATTCTATCATTAAGTAAAGTTTAAAAAAGAGGCTTAAGGAATGAACCAAAAGTTTAATTGATATGTTTGCGACATTCAAAACCTGAGCAAACTTTTTTTTTTTTTACATTTACACTTGGAATCCAAGATTGCGGTTTTAATTTTTTAAAGCCCAATATTAGCCAATGCACGTCTAATTTATTATAAATTAAACAAACTTAACTTTTTCTTTCTTTTTAACAGTGTTTATGATCCACTAATGCAGTAGTGATAGTTCAGTAGTGCATAAAGGAAACCTTAATGTAACACATTATCATATTGCAATATATACACCAAAAACTTCCTCTTTCTGCTGAATAAATTTTTCTATTCTCTTTCCCCATTTTACAACAACTGCATCTCTTTACCATGTTGCTAATTGTTTTTTCTACAAATACATCATGCACTTAATTTAAGACTTATTGGCTTCTATTTGGAGGAATCATGGCTAAGTACCTTATTATATCCTATAGAGTGTTTATTAGAATGATAAATTGGTAATGAAATCTGAATTAAGATCTTAAGATCCTGTCTTATAAATAAAATTTCACCTCTGCTTTACAAACACAAGGCATGCAAATCACATGGTAACGAGAAACTGTAAAGCATGAATGTTAAAAAAAAACCATATAGACTCTGTAGTCATAGTAGCCCAAAGGACGTACAGAATAAAAAAAATAGCTTTATTTTGGTAAGAAAACAGTAAACAACATGAGTGAGAAAATACATAAATATTGGAAGCAAATATAAAAAACACAAAAACAAATACTTGATAATAATAATAAGATTAAATGATATGCAGCAACCTCATTTCCCCCCTCGTCTGTTTCATCCACTCAGCATTCACCATCACTCGTATAGTAATCCCCGGCCTACTTACTTATCTTTTTTTTTTTTTACATATTGGTTCATCCATGTGCGATCCAGCACATCAGGCAACCCCTACTTCCTACTTCTGGAGATATCCGTCACTTTTGTGGCAGTTAATTAATAGGTCTGGTTGCCAGCTCGACAACTGATTCTCATTCTCAGACTACGGACAATTGGGGAAAGCCGATTAGCCTAATCTGCATGTTTTTAGACTGTGGGAGGAAACCGCAGCACCCGGACGCCAAGCACAGGGAGAACATGCAAGTACATGCACACAGACCCGAGGTGGGAATCGAACCTGCACCCTGGAGGTGCAAGGCGACAGTGCTAATCACTGTCATTATACAGTAGTTTCTCACTGGTGCTTCTCACTTTCTTTTACGCCTGAAGTTTGATTTTTTTTAATGCTTGAAGGATTAAAACAAACGATCAAACAAACAAACAAACAAACAAACAAACAAACAAACATTCCTATTGAAACTGCTTGGGTAGAGGGATTGGACAGGAAATGAGAGCCAAAAAATACCTTTAGAAGGTGTGGAGAACTATTCCTCAAAATAGCACAAGAAAATCTGGCTAATTGGAAGCAAAATATAAAGAAATGATATGACTTTTGCACAATATTGTAAGTTGTTTGGTAAAAATTTAGGAAGTATTCAATTCCTAAATTACTTTTTCATAAATTGTCAATCAACAGCTAAATGTCTATTTTGTTTTTATATTACAGTAACTAACCAATTAGTCTATGCTGGAGTGAACACTGACTGAATCCTCAAAACTATATAAAGAAAGCTATAAAAGAAAAGGTACAGGTCAGTGGGTTTTCTGTACGGTACATAATCTAGAACAGCACTTTCATATCTAGCACAAAACCGGGTTACTTGTTAACTCTTTGTTTGATTTGTTGCTGTAAACAAACCTGCCAAGTAAAAACAAAAAACAAAAAAACAAAAACGAAAAAACAATTCTTTCATATTATAAAACATCAAAAGATCCTGCTAACTAATCTAACTCACTCAGCTAGTCAGTAGCTTTTCTTATTGCATATGATATGACTTACGAACAGTCACTCAAATCTGAATTCAATACTACTACTCCTAATAATGATAATAATGATAATAATAATATACATTAAATATAATACAATAACTTTATATGACACTTATTAGATACATTTTATGTATTACAAACAAATGTGCAGTCACTCTTAATGCAGTAACTGCATTTGCATAAATTAAGCACAATTACATGCTTATTAATGAAAATAAGTTCAAATATTACCTAAAAAAAATTCTATAATTTTTATTTCTCAACTGGCTTTGCACAAAAACTGCAGATCAGATCAGACCTTTAAAACTTTTTCCCATTTCTTGAAGTCTTGAATTCATTGCATTAAAAAATGCAAAAATGTATGACTTTATATCTGAACAAACATAGATGTGTAGAAAGATATATTTTGGTTCCTAGTGTGAAACCGTGCACAGTGTTAGCTTCCTGATGCGGTTTCAACACAATTTTCTGGTCAGCATTCTGCAATGATGTGTTACACACATGCACATGCAAAGATAAGGGGAAAAAAACAGTCCACTTACAGTGAAGTATCTGAGGACTGACATACCTCATTGTTTTTTCCAAAGGATGGAAAAAGTTTTTTTAAGTTAAATGTCTCCCAAAACATTTGCCTGAAAGCCTTGCAGAGAAAAAAGTAGATCAGGGGGTCCAGGCACACATTTAGAGCTGAGAGCCAGAGCGAAAAGTCCTTGGCAATTCTAAGTGAAAGCTTGGAACAAGTGCTATTGCTTTGAACCTGTAGGTTAGTATAAGGTATTCGGACGCAGTGGTACGGTACGTAGCAGATAAAAAATACCATAAGAATAAGAAAAACCCGAAGCTTTGCTTTACGCTTCCGTCTGTCTTTGTTGCCGCGGGCCCTTTGATACGACTCCAAAACTGTCTTAGCAATGCAAATATAACAAAACACAATTAAAATGCAGCTTGTCCAAAAAATAATTTTGCCCATATTGACGACTACTTGGTGCCAAGTAATTCCTAGTTCGCTTTTCATGTTCATGCAGAAGTCTTTAGTCTTATTCGCACGGTCTTCATTTGATGTCATGATAATCGGGATTGTATTAGTGCTGATTATCGCAATCCAGAAAGTGAATGATAAGACATTACTAAATAACAGGTTCTGACATAGAAGACTTCCTCCAGATCTCACAATCTTTAAGTAGCGGTCCAGGCTGATGAGTCCCATCAATATCACACTCATGTTCATGGCCAGGTAGAAGACGGGGCTTGAGAATCGGCAGGTGAAAACGTTTAGCCCATCGGAGGAATTTGTGAGCTCGCTGGCACCTCGGATAGGGAAGGTCAAGGTCATGAGGAGGTCGGCTGCCACCAAGTGCTTCAGGTACACCATGAAAGTAGAATCGGACTTGAGGTGTAAACATATCCAAGCGACTACAAGGTTTAGCAGAAGAGCAGGAGGGAAAATTATGAAATAAAGACTTGGAAGTGCTATTTTCCACGCATTTGTATCAATTCCACAATCCAAATCTGGAGTTCCATTTGAAGCCATAATTAAGCCTGAAACATAAATATGTGATGAGCATACTTATAATTTTAAACAAAAATGCAATTAAATTTCTCTTTTTTTTTAAAAAAATATCATTTAAAAATGATATGCATAATCTTCAATTAAATTAGTAATAAGTATGCACAAAGTAAGGAATAGAACATTTGCAGACATGCTGTTACAACTTCTCTGTTTAAAACTCACGTGGCACAGATCTGTGCCGCAACACAGAATAGGTCAATGATGATTCAAAAAAATATATGTGCTTATATGGTATCCTTGCCAGTGTGGGTTAACTTCTGCAATAACATGAGTTTTACACACATGAAAGATGTTTAAGTAATCTTTTAAGTGCTATTTCAACCTTATACCGGTTTACAGTACATGTACTTCACAAGACTTCATTACTGTATAAGGAATGATGTGCTGTATGTAAAGTATCGTGCAAGATAAAGATCAGAATTCGCAGATACAACACGCTCAAACATTAACCTTATCTTACCTCTTCATAATTAAATAATCAGGCATTCACAATTTTCAGAAGTGGTTATTAGTTTTGCACGCATCTTCCAAGACTTACGTATTCTGAGAGTCTAATTGAATGCATGCAACCGTGACTTTGGGATATCCATTTGCAAGAAGGCCATGACTCATTGAAAAAAAAGGAAAAGAAAAGAAAAGAATGTGTATGAAACACAATAAAATTTTTGTTTAGTAATTTTTTTTTTTTTTTTTTAAACCATCCCAGGAAAGCAAGAAAAAAAACTACCTCTGCTGCAGTTAGAGTCGTTATGAAGGCTTTACAGAGCATAAATAGCAGACACATCTCAATACCAACTGTCCAAAGAAAGTTATTGCATATTTTGGATGCTTTAAGCATTGTTCTACATTGCTGTAGGAGAAAATGAACATTTTGAATAACTCTATTGAATTAGAAAGTGGAATTTTCAAACTTTTGACTGGTAAGTGTGCAAATCCCTAAATTTTAATAAAGTGAATTATAAATATGTCTAGCATAGTTTTCAGACGTTGTGCAATATCGTGACAAAGTATGGGTGTAACCCACAGTCGTGTTACAAAGGGTAGTCTTGTGAGACTTTTAAGAATAGTGGAAGTTGGAGAAAGTGCTGAGACTGATGTTAATGTCTGTGCTTGTAAAGCTAGAACACAAGTGATACAGATCCTGATTTAAGAACCTTGTCATACCTTTTTGATACTAAATAATTATGGCATAAACATCATAACCATGTACTACCATCAAAAGAATAATAATAAAAAGAAGATTTATGATCATATTCATGTTCAAAAGGTGATTGTAGTATGAGCCACCTCATAGATTTTGTGATTAATATTTCACCCTTTAATGTATATCACCTTATATGTATGAATGCATGCATGGCGACGTAAGTAGATTTTTTAAAAATGTTTTTTTGGGATTTAATTGACTCATGTAAAATTGTAACACAGGGCTTTTTTTGTATTAAGTGTACATGCACAATGTATTATTATGATATACAGGAGATAACAGAGGCACTTTTTGCAGAGTCAATAGCTACAGACCTCCAAACTTTATATATATATATATATATATATATATATATTTTTTTTTTTTTTTTTTTTTTATTCACCATTTGCATCTTAGGGGCTCAGCAATAATCTGTGTGGTATTAGCTTTTTTTTTTTTTTTTTAGTTCACATGTCTAGTTCCTCATTAACAGAAAACTGAATTTTACACTGTACCAAATAAAAGCAAAGCTTAAAGCTTACAATGAAATGATACATAACTCTATTATTCTTAGTAAGCACTTTGATATGTGTGTTCTGGTTCTGGTACTGTACCCATCCCAGGGAAACTGGGTGTTACACAGGAGCATGATGACGTTCTGTGGGGGACACCGGCGTGCCCATAGGAAACATACCAAACACGAGGAGAGCACTGAAAATTCATGAGCAAGCAAAATGCGTGAGATGTGAATCTCCAAATTTTAGAGGTGTGAAATGACAGTGCTAACCACTAAGCCACTGAGAAGACTGCTATTTACTATATGATAAACTTTGTAAGGAAGTTGCAGACAGTTCTGCTGATTGCAGCTTTAAATATGGAAATAATTGTACTGTATATCGATAAAGGATTTTAAAAATATTCAGTGTAGATATGCTTATAATAAATTATCATGCGGAATATACTAGCTTAGCAACATATAATTGAGTAATAATATATATATAAAAAAAATATATATATATATATATATTGCATTGCCTTTTATTTAAATTAACTCAATTAGATTGTTTATAAAATAACATAGAAAAGCGTTCAATTTTTCTCACTAAGCATTTATGCAAGGTTCAGCCAAGGCTCTCTGGCTCTCTGTAGCTTATTAACTACAGTATTTCATAAAATAATCATTATAATAATAATAAATAATAAAATGTGGAGTAAATTGCTCTTTTTAATGGTATTTTTTCTCTGATTCAATTTGGAAAAGTTGGAAGAAAACAGTTGCATACCTTTAAGGATGTGTTTAGCATGTAAAGCTGCCTCGGTGTCGCGTGTGTCACTTATTCAGCTATAGCCACTACTGTGAAGTAAGACTACTCAACAGTCTGTTTGAGTTGTAGAACACACCCACTGATACAACTCTATGTCTCTCACAACTTCCCTCGTGATGACATTGATACTTGGAATTGACAGTGTCTGAACTCACAGAGTCTCTGCTGCTTGGGAAACCACATAACACATTTAATAATGAAGGAAGTTAAACTCTGCTGCAAAATATCTCATGTGTTTCCTGGTGTGTGCCAGGAAATGGTAGCATATTAATTACCCGCTTTTAAATATACCCGAGAGTATATTTCGCCTCAGTCTTTTCCACCTTAACACTTTGCAAATTACAGGCACAACGACTGCTGATAACTTCTCTTTGTTGTCGCCAGCAGTGGTCACTAAAAGAACACGTTAAGCTTCCTCAGGCTGCTGTTTTAATGAACTAACCCTGCTTTATGTGTCACTTTTCTAAGACTGGTATCTAAATCACATTTTTTGTTATACGATTATACATTCTTTCTGCTCTTGCACTGTGTTATTTTTTTTATAATAAGAATAAATGATCACAGGAAGAGTAATGGCAATTTATTTTTAGTTTTTTATAACTCTCTCTTTTCTATCACACAAAGTGTATTCCTGAGCACTTCTCTTGTATTTGGTTTTGAGTTCAGCCTAGCTGTGTCTCATTTCAGGGACCATGTCTTTCTAAGGATGCGGTCTATACAGTCCTTGTAGGCTTGTGGCCTTCGTGTAGACCACTGCGTAGACGACTGCGTACACCACAAAGGCCAGACTGAAATGAAATGGTCTACGGAGGACTTCCTGCTTCCATACCCAACTATTTCAGCCCTTACCGCTCAGTCAATATAATATGAAACATAAAGTATCTATAAAATCACAATGAGTGGCTGAGTGGCTTACATCATATACTGTAACAGTGCTTAAGGCGGCATGGCAGCTTAGTTGTTAGCACTGTCCCCTCACACCTCCAGGGTTGGGGTTTGACTCACGCCTCATGTCTGTGTGTATGAGGTTTCCTCCTGGTACTCTGTTATCCTCCCACAGTCCAAAGACATGCAGTTTAGGCTAATTTGCGTTTTTTTTATTTAATTTGTGTACATGGTAATTCCAAATTACGAAACGGATTTCATGAAAATCCAACTTAATTTTCAAAATTTCTTCATTTTTTTCTATATATTTATATAATTATATATTTTATGTTTATAGTATATTTATTTTTAATACACTTGGGTTTCTGTGTCCACCATCATCTCTTCCCCACCTTGCAAATGGCCAAAACCCAGTATTGGTGCTTATTACATTTTTTTAAGCACTTGGGCCAAGTGGAAGGGAGACAAACTTTATCCCCTTCTGCAGGAAGGAGAGCTAAAATAATGATCACAGCCTGGAAACAATAAGTGCATTAACCTTACCTTTGTAGTTTGTATGCCAGGGTTCCTCAATATCATGTGCAACATCAATACACAATAGTATGTGCAATATTAAGCATCATGGTTGCTACTGTATGTATGATTCTACGTCAGAATCTGGTTCTGCTATTGTTATTGGTACTGGTTCTTGCGTTCTACTTTTGCTTATGTCTACTTTGTAGACCACTCACCCATCGTCTATACCACTTTATCCTATATACAGGCTCGCAGGGAATCTGGAGCTTATCCCACAAGGCGGGGTACGTCCTGGAAAGGGTGCTAATGCATACCCGGGGACACGTACACTCTCAGACTACAGGCAATTTGGGAACTCCAGTTAACCTAATCTGGATGTCTTTGGACTGTGGGAGAAAACCGGAGTACCCTGAGGAAACCCACCAAGAAAACATGCTAACCCCATGCTCACAGACCCAATGCGGGAAATCAAACCCGGACCTTGGAGGTGCAAGGCAACAGTGCTTACCATGCTGCCTACTTTGTATATATTTTATTTTTATTTCTACTTTATTTATTATTTAATTTTATTTTTTATATTTTATTGGCCTCCTTGCTCTTGGAGCAGTTTCTGGTACAAGAATTTCCTTCGGGATTAACAATGTTTTATTTCATCTTATCTTAACTTCCTATCCTATCTTTTTGTGACAGTGGAAAGGTTAACAGTAATTTATTAGTGGATTGAAGTGTGCTGTCTGATGTATAAGGACTAACGATACCATATTAAAATCGATTCTGTACTTGACTGGATTCCAACTTAGAGCTGTATTCTCAAATACTGTATCTTAAACTTGTCTCACCACTAATAAGAAATCTAGTGGTGGCATTTTGGACAAGTTGCAGATGGGAAAGTGAAGAACTATGTAAAGAGAATTGCATTAATTGAAGAAACATTTCCAAATCTCTAACATCTCATAAACATCTTCAAATCATTAAATGTGCTATATTTCGCAGTGAAGTTATTTGTTAGTCAAATCTGAGGGTTGGATAAAAATGTAATGGAGACTGTAATGTAATGGAGGCTTAATAACCATGACAAGGGCTTTAGACTGCAATGACAGGCTTTTGTGACCGCAGTTGCTCTGATAGTTACAGAACTACCACAAACAACTTTGTATCTAAGTTATTAGTGCACTGCTGTTAACCTCAACAAAGTAGACTTCATGGTAACTAAATGATATTTCCTGTTATATAATTGCACTACCTTATATCACACAGTTATAGAAGAGATTTATTTATGGTTATGCTGCCTGGTATTACACAAATGAGCATGGATCCCTCAAGATTTCTTCCTTATGTCATCGCTTTGAGTTTTTCTTCACCATCGTCACTTCCAGCTTACTCGTTAGGAACAAACTGATGAAACTATAGATTTATCCATGTTTTTTTTTGTTTGTTTATTTCTGTAAAGCTGCTGTTTGAATGTTGTTTAAATGGACTTTAAATAAATACAAAATGATGTATTATTTAAAGATTTATATAAGGAGACCAAAAGTAAAGAAAACAAAACAGAGCCCAACATATATTCTTGGGGTAATCTTTGGGTTGTATGAGCTAACGATGATGTTATTTATATGCGGACATGCACGTGGTAGTCAACCTGAAATAATAATATCACAGATTAAATTAAAGCAGATCAGCTTATTCTTAGCATTAACCTTTTAACTTTTTCTACAAACTCTTTTCCCGCTAACAACGTCTACTTACGCTAGTATTCTCCAGTATAGTTATTGTAGTAGTCTCACGGTACTCCAGGTACAGTAACACTCATGCCTCGAGCCAAACCCTGATCACCCATGACTCCTTTCCACATTCCAGTCCACTGCTTCCATTTTGCTGCCTCATTTACCAGCTCAAGCACACCTGTTCTTCATCTCATCCATTTCTCCGCTCTATATAGCTCTCTCTCAAACAACCATTTCTTTCCAAATTATTGCGTGCTCTAAGCCCAGTGTTCTAAGCCTGCTTTTATATGTTGTCGACCCCTTTTGCTTCCCCTATTACTTCTGTTGCTTCACAAATTGGATTTGTTCGCTACGTTGACTGATTATCCGGGTTTGATCCTTCATTCCGTTTTCAGCTTCAACTCTGCCTACATCCTTAGGATTATTGCAACTCGGATTACAGGTGCGTGTTTTCCGAATTCAAGTTTGATCAACAGCGCTTCGACTCACAACCCTGATCTCCTTACACGGCTACTCTTTCTCCCTCTGTGATTCGGCTTTCTTGTCCACGCTGGACACTGCACGCACTCTGTACTGATCTCCTAACCCCTTGCCACAGCTACCTCCGATCCGCCACTGCCACCTCAGACTGCAACCAGTCTACTGAACCTCTGCTTAAGCTTCTTCCTTTTTCACTATCCTCCACATTCTTCATCACAAACAGTAAAACTAAGTCCAATCTGTTGTGTCTGCCTTTGGGTCCTCCAAGCCTGCGTTGCCCCGTGACAGAATAATTCGGCCACCGTGGATCCAGCAGACTTGGGACAACTCAGGACTGCCTTGGAGGCACAGGGAACCCTTCTTGGCACACACCAAAGGAAATTCAGCAGGTCAACCAAAACCTGAAGTCTATGGCTGACACCCTCACCTCACTCACTTCCCGGATTGAACGACTTCAGGTCTCATCACCCCCAGTTTAATCTCTACCTCCAATCACCCAACCCATCCCCATAATTACACTGAACAAAAATATAAACGCAACACTTTTATTTTTGCTCCCATTTTTCATGAGCTAAACTCAAAGATCT
>JAOVVA010145288.1:0-10365 GCA_028565275.1 Leiocassis micropogon | reverse complement strand
GACGGGGGTCTGGTAGTTCCTCTCCTGCTTAGTGCTGAAGTCCACTATCAACTCCTTTGTCTTACTGACGTTTAGAAAGAGATTGTTCCTCTGGCACCAGTTCTCCAGATTTCTAATCTCCTTTAGGTAGGCCGTCTGGTTGTTATCAGAGATCAGGCCCACCACGACGGTGTCGTCAGCAAACTTAATGATGTTGGCGGAGCTGGTAGTCCCGGCCACAGGCTCCTAGAATCACTCTGTTGGAGCTGTGACTCCTTCCATAGCACTGAACATTGTATGACACAGCCTTGGACAAGTTCGATGCAAGTCCCACAGTACAGGTAGCGGTGTGAGATCTTAGAGTGTCATGGATGGTTTTAAACATTCTAATCATCTGCTAGTTTCCTGATGAATCCAACAACCACTTCCGTAAACGGATTATAAAGCACCAACATCTGGTATGATGAACACGGACGTGTCTCTGGCAGACAAGCTGAACACATTCTATGCTCGCTTCGAGGCTGCAGCTAAAGACGCAGTCATATGTGTACAAAGAGTACAGCAGGGGGCTCAGAACACACCCCTGGGGGGCTCCAGTGCTGAGAGTGATGGAGGCTGAGACATGTCCGCCCATCTTTACTGCCTGTGGTCTGCCAGTTAGAAAATTAGAGATCCACTGACACAGAGATGAGCTGAGTCCCAGGTGCTCCAGCTTGGTGGTGAGTGTGGAGGGATTTATGGTATTAAATGCAGAGCTGTAGTCGATGAAGAGCATTTTAACATAATTCGCTCTTCTAGTGTCCAAGTGAGTAAGTGATGTGTGGAGGAGATGAGAGATGGCATCGTCAGTAGAACGATTTGGACGGTAAGCGAACTGTAGTGGGTCGAGTGTGTCTGGTAATGAAGAAATGATGAAAGTTATTTGAGCTCAAAGTTATCTTATTTACAGTGTGGACTTTAAATCCTCCTGCTTAATATAAATCCTACTGTAACATGACAGCATTCAGTAAAACATACAGAATGATCATATGCAGGTGACACAATTTATTCTAAAACTTTTAACATAAAGACTTTATAAAACATGCATATGAACATAATAATAATAATGCATTATCCCATGCATGTGGAGTCTGTGCATGTTTATGTATTGAATATAGAAAAGGATTCCTTAAAATAATCACATTTTGTTTTGCAGCCTGAAATGAAGACAGATACAGTTTTTGTTTCATAAAGATGTATTTACTCAGTGCAACTTATCCAAGTGAAAGATATAAACCTACATGTCACACAAAATAGAAGAAAAAAACAATCACTGATTTTGATAAGGATCACCCACTCCTAAAAATGACTTGTAAACACAATCAGGTGAAGCTAATCACCTTCTCAATGACCCACAAAGCTGCACACATCTAGACCTTGCAATATTTGCCCACTCTTATTTTCAGAACTGCTCAAGTTAATTAAAATTTGATGGTGACCATTTGCAGACTGCAGTTTTCCAATTATTCCACAGATTTTCAGTGAAGTTATATAATAATAATAATAATAATAATAATAATAGTTTAATATTTTTTGCTGTTCTTTCAGATATCAGAAGGCAGCAGAGGAATCAACTGCAGACAAGAAAAAAACAGTAAGCGAGTGTTAATTCTCACTCACTCACTCATTCTCTATAGTGCCTATCCCAGGGGACTTAGGGTGCAAGGCAGCATACACTATGGATGGAGTGGCAGTCCATCACAGAGCAAATAAGCACACACTCACACATGCATTTAAACACTACAGGCAATTTTGCAAACACCAATAAGCCTACTCTGTATGTCTTTGGGCTGCGTGAGGAAACCAGAGTTCCCGGGGGAACTAATTAATGAAACTTTTGCATGCAATGTAGTTGTAGTAATTTTACATGAAGTGTGACATCACTTACAAGAAATAATGTACAGAATAACATGATTACCCAGTTTATTTACAACACAGGATTGTGTAACTCTAATAACTGTTTATTTACGTTTAACCAGTGTAATGTATAATAACTTACATATCCATACGGTTTATAATGAGTTATTTAACAACATTGTTTTGGATGTGAACAAACTATACTTCAGTTTTTTGTGTGTGTGAACTCAGTTCTCTTCCTCTTTAGCAGCTCCATGCCTTGTTCCACTCCCTGATGAACCTTCTGTATTTTGTGGCAAATGTTCTACTTCCTGTTGCGTGAATGTTAATAAAGATCATAGAAAATTGTTGAATATGTGAAAAGTAAGGTTTTCACAAAACATAACTGTTACTGTTTTTTCTGGTAAATTTTTTTTCACAAATATGACAATGCACATTACACCGAGATACAAACATGACAATGCACATTACACCGAGATGCTAACACGACACCGCACGTTACTCCAAGATGCTAATATAACATACAACATACAAAATGCGAATATGATACAGCACAATACTCCAGGACGCTAATACGACCCTGCACATTACACCGAGACACTAATACGACATCTTACATACCCCAAAAACGCCAACACAACAGCCCATATTACAACTAGACAATAATACAACCCTGCACGTTAATCCAAAAATGCTTATACAACACCGCACATTACTCCACGATGCTAATAAGAAACCGCATGTTACAAAGATACGCTAATTACTCCACATTACTCGAAGATGCTTATACAAAACCACAAAGTACACTAATGTCCTTTTTATTGGGCCTGACATTATTTTTTTTTTATTATTTTTTTACATTGTTTGTACTTTCAGTGATATTAGATGTTAGGATGTTTCACCCAACACTTCTGTGACCAGCTTTGTAAATATTAGTTGTTTACACTGGCTACACTTAATTATATGTTCTTTATTATTCACATCTTTACACACGTTAAGATCAAGGACTGGGCTGTTTAGACAGGAAAGGGTTAATTTACTCCCCAAACATTTCACTTCCTGCTTTTGGGCTCCCACTGCACTTCCCTCACTAGTTCCCTTCCTCCGTTTCCCTTGTTCTTTCTTTCTCTCCCTCACCTTGGTTATTGTCTCCCCTCTATACTTTCCTCCTCTCTTGCTCTTTCTCTCTCTCTGTGCCTCTTCTTTCAGATCTTTTTCTATCCATCCCTTTCCATTGTCCACGCTTTCCCTCCCTCCCCTCTGTCTGAATGCTTCAGCCGGGGTTTCTTCTTACATGCTGAGTTTTTCCTTCTCGCTCTACATCTGGGGAAAATTTAATCACCACACAGAACGAGGAATAGAGTGGAAATAAAAAGAGGAGAGGAAACACTTCATCTGTCCAGGTCTTTACAGTCTTTACCTACAAATCTTTATATTTTTAGCAACAACATGGCTGTGGGAATGCAGCAGTCTTTCTTTTTCTGACAGTTGTGGCTAAGTGGAAAGTTTTCTGTCCAGTTCTGCTTATTGCCACTTCCTGTTTCTGTGGCTGGAACAATTTCTGCATGCAGTGTGTGGAACAGGACGACTCACTGAATGATTTACACTCAAACAAAGGAAGCAGCTGGGATGTCAGTAAGCTCTGTACAATTGTGTATTGACTCAAATTTGGTGAGATTTATTCACTGAGAGATGATTTGTTGCTAACACTTGCACTTTATGACTCTAATCTTTTGTGTTTAATCACTGTAAGCTTTACATGGAAGTAAATCAACACATTCAGCATTTTGATGAATGAGGATATCCTGAATGAACTAAACTCTCATACTTTTATTATTATTGTTGTTGTTGTTGTTGTTATTATTGTTGTTGTTATTATTAACATTTTACATATTCTAGTCAACATTTTGCCTATGATATTTTTATTTTTATTTAGCTCTTTTTATACATAAGACTTTCTTATTTTCTCTCCATTACTTTTAACATTAAAACTTTCCCTCAGTTTTCTGTATTTATCTTCTGTATTTGCTATTTTAAAATGCTTTCTTAACATTTTTTTTTGGCTTCTTTCTTTTTTTATTGTTTTAAAAGTTAGATCTCTTTTTTATTGATGTGACATTACAGATTACGGTTTATCTAGGGTTAGGGTTAGGGTTAGTACCAGTTAAACAAAATATAATAAATAATATAATTAATTATATTATAATTATTTAAATATTTTAACATAATCTTACTTTTAAAAGTCAACTTTTAAACATATTTTACCATCAATATTTTAATTAAATATTCGTTTCACATGGTTTATTATACATTGTATAAATATGGTGTCTCCATTTTTCCATTTTCTGCCTTAATAGCTGATGTTTTATTGCTTTTCCACAATTTCACAATATTTTTTACTATTTCCTTTTTTGTGATCTTTTAATATATTTAATTATTTTCCATATTAAAATCTGTATTTATCTGTATTTCAATTCCTGTCTTCACATCACATTTATTTTATTTGTGTGGGGTTTTTTTAATAATTTTTTTCAGCCTGTGGAGAGCCTGCCGTCTGCTGTTCGCTCTGGGAACTTGAGCATGCTAAAGCAGCGTTGGGAGGAGAAGCGGCAAAACACACTCTCTGTGTCCACACCGGCACCTCCGGTGGAACCTCGACCTCCGGCTCGCTCCCATAGCTTCAGACCTTTGAGGGTCCAGGAAGAAAAGAAAGGTGATTCAGAGGAAGTGATGGAGATGAAACAGGAAATGAAGAAGGAGATGAAGCTGGAGATGGTAGTGGGGCAAGAGAAGAACGTGGAGAAAGAGCAGAAGAAAGAAGCAGAGGTAATCTCGCCCACCAGCTCAGAGAAACCCAGCATCGCCCTTAACAGCCTCAAGATGATGTTTGAGAAAGGAGAACCCAAGGTAGTAAAATATTACTCATTATTTGTTTAGTCTTTACATTTTATGAAGGATATGACTCAAATAGCCAATCAACATAAAATAATTCTGAGATGTGTTAAACGACTGAAGTTTGCACTGGAGC
This sequence comes from Leiocassis micropogon, assembly GCA_028565275.1. NCBI lineage: Eukaryota > Metazoa > Chordata > Actinopteri > Siluriformes > Bagridae > Leiocassis > Leiocassis micropogon. The sequence goes on along the minus strand of JAOVVA010145288.1, from coordinate 5,462 downwards.
TACAATGCTAATGAAACATAGCTAAAATGTCAATCTCACCTGCAATATTTTTCTGTGAATAAATACCAACACAATATTTCATATATCCACTTTAAACAGTTGTCAACATTATTATTAGTGATGGTGTGCGGCCGATTTAGATATTTATGATATAAACTTTATCATTTTTGGGATCACTTCCTACTTTGTCTCAGATTAAGGGAGCTGGAGGATATGTACATCTTTAAAAAATGCAAATAAAAATAAACCTTAAATGTTGGCAATGACATCATAAAAAAAGCATCCAATTTCCAACAGTTAATTCTCATAACAGAAGATAACATAAATTCAATACAATACAATAACAAAACTTTAATATAAGTCATAATTATGAGATAAAATCTCCAGTTAATTTCTCTTTGGTGAATATAATGCGCTTCTGTACTTTATGGTGTCGTAACCATGGAATTGACCAAAATCTAAATTGTTGTTTATTCCACTAATAAAAGTGCCCTTATTCCCACTTTTCACATTTTAATATGCAAATTATCAAGACTGATCAGTAACTAAACAACAAATTTGGCAGCACTTAGTAAAACATGGCTCACCTGATTTATTATATTTAGGAATAAGTGTGAAAAGTGTGTAATTTGTCTGAGAATGTGTGCAAGTTCTGCATATTTTCAGGTTCCTGGTTAAATAAGCTCCCTTTTGATCCCAAATGTATTGTTTATTGAGAATCTTGTCCGGTTCCTGAGATACGGCCAGTGGTGAGTTTATGAGGAGGGCTTCTGAAAACATCTTGAAAATTAAGAATATTTAAATGATGATTTGGTAGCATAATAAAAAAGAGGAAACCCAGAGCCTCGTTTTGACAGTAGGATTTCCCTGCTACCTCTAAAAATAACTTCACCAACTGCATTGGTTTGTTATCACAACTGAAGCAACCAGCTTAAATAGTATTCATTAAAATGCCATATTCCATTAAATGTCATTAAAATTAAGATGAATGGGAAGAAGTAAAACTTTCTCAATTCTGTTGACAGATCAGGAAGACAAGGTATTTATCAAAATTTTTTGCCATAATTGTAATTTCTTAACATTACAACTCAATTTTATATTTGTGATACGACGGCTCACAAATGTAAATTAGTTTATGAATTTACACTTAATAGCTCCTGAAGAGATCCAAGTATGGTTTACATTTGTTGGCTGGTTAGGTTTCCTACCTCTTAGCAGATGTAAACATTTCTCATACATTTTTGCATACAGTTTTGTAAGAGTTTTTTCAGAAGTCTGATGCAGCAAATGAGCTTGTGAGGATTTTTTTTTAGTATTATTTTTTGTAAATATGAGCCATACACAAGCCCTGCACAAGTTTCTCGGCTAGGAACCTAGAGCCTGAGATTACTTTGGGATGTTGCTGAATATTTGAAATATTTGGTTATGTTTTTTTTTCTTTTTGGATTATAGAGATGATTTTTTTCATAGACCTGACAAATAGCTTTAGAGTGATGAATGTGACTTAGTTAATCAACAAAATATTTTGTAAGAACGCATGAGTTACTATAAATTAAATGTTTTAAAAAGTAAAACAAACACACACACACAAACGTCCATTTAAATATCACTGTTGCATTTATCATAGTTTAATTTTTCCTCTGGACTTAATTAATGAATGCAAAGTGTTTTTCTAACTGTTCCATCCCATCGGCACCCACCCGCCTCTGGTATTATCCATGGGTCAGGAACACTCACATTCCACTGTCACACAGCTTTCCGTCTCGCTGCAGTGTGTATTAAGATAAAAAATAAACCATAGACATACTAAAGTGAGTCAAATTTCTTTAACCTGACTGTTTACACTACAGTCCTGCGGAATGCCGGATTCTGATTGGTCAGAGGATCAGAGGATATTGCAAATCTTACACTATGATACACTATGGCTTCTATAGCAACAGTTTATTCACAGGGTCGTGTATGATGTTTAAATGTTGATATGGTACAATTTGGTTTCCTGTTGTTATAAATTAATTATTTAACATTTATGAAAGATGTCTGTAATGTTAGCACATTTTAACAGTTTTTAAACCATTTTTTTTAATCACCATAAGGGTTTATTTCTTATGTATAATATGTGAGTGAAGCACATTTCTTGTTAGAATTTCTCTTGTTTATTGGCTTTTTTTTTTTTTTGGTCTGTCTCATTTTAGGAGTTTATTCCAGTGAGTTACTGAGGTGTGGTTTGTTGTGTAGGAACCTTCATTGTTCAGAAGATCCCCTAAAAGTACCGTGTGCAATGGAGACAGTGTTTCTTTGTTCTCCATCACACTGACACGCTTGTGCATGAGCCTTGAAAAAAATATGCTGAATCAGCAAAGTGCTCTTTAGATGACAATAGGGAAGTTTTCGGTTCTGGATTTTCTATCATGAAAGATAGTCATGTTTAGAAGAACACACACACACACACACACACACACATGCTCACTTACTTCACCCCTCTGAACATACTCAAGGCCCTGAGAAATTGAAGCTCCTGCTGCTAAGCCAGACTCCACGTCTCCCACTTTATCTTTTATTTCTCCTTGCCTTTGTGCAACAGATAAAGTGAACTGGTAGCCATTAAGCACATTAGCATTCAAAAAGTTCTTAAATTAAAGGTCATGCTGATTTACTGCAGCACTCACCATCTCAATAAACACCCTGAGTATGGGTAGCAGCAAATAAAAGGACTCGATAAGTTGTCATGATTTAGCAATGATTTTGCATGACTTCTTCCTTAACAATTAAATTCAAGTTGTTTTTTTTTATATATATATATACTGTATATAGCACTTTTAACAACAGTCAACATCGCAAAACAGCTTTACAGAATAAAAAAATGGAAGTAAGGTTAAAGATGTAAGGAAAGGTGGTGTTGTGGTTAGCACAGTCGGCTTGCACCTCTAGGGTCCGGGTTTGATTACTGGCCAGGTTTGATTCCTATGTCTGTGTGTATGAAGTTTGCATGTTCTCCCCGTGCTTGGTGTGTTTTCTGCAGGTTTCTCCTCCCACAGTCCAAAGACCTGCAGATTAGGGTAATTGGTGTTCCCAAATTGCCAGTAGTGTGTGAATGAGTGTGTGAGTGTCTATTTATATGTGTGTGTGCCCTGCGATTGATGGGCACCCTGTCCAGGATCTTCCCCCTCCTTGTGCCCCAAGTCTGCTGGGATACACTACCGACCTCCACGACCCTGAATACAGGATAAAGCTGTATAGACGATGAGTGACTGAGAGAGATGTGAAGCCATGTCTAGCTTACAATTATCAGATGGTATGGATGGTGACAAGGAAAAAGTGGTGCAACCTGACAATGCTAACCACTATGCCACCATGCTGCCCAGTATAATATAATGTTTAAGCTAATATAAGTTCATTTTCATTGTTGGAAGCTCAGGTACAAAACTCAACGTGCAGTTAAATATGTTGACCTGGCAACCTGGAATATAACAGGACTTCATGGTAGACTTGAGGGAATGGGGTTTAACAGCTGGGTTAATTCGCTGGGTTGATTGGTTTTTAAACAAAATCTATGGCTAATCTATGGCTTCAAAAAATAATTGATTTTAACATGTTTAAGCATCAACATAATGATTTTATCGAGCACTGGAACAACAGATGAAAATAAAATAAAATGAATAATTTTTATTTGACTTTAAAAGTAAACTGTGGGGGTGGTTTATAAGATAACTTTATAAAAAAAACACGTTTTTGAAAAGGGACTTTTGTCATTTTATCTATATAGTATATACCTAGTACAGAACACAGTAAAATGATACAATGTGAAACAACATGAGATTACACAGAACTAAAATGAAATACAACACGAGGCTACTGTATGTAAGAGTGCATGTGTGCAAATGTGCAATGACTGCAAGACAGTACAATAAAACAAAACAATAGGCACAGTGACTACTAGTACACAGTTGGAGGGTGAATAAAGTACAGTGAAACCTCAGATTGCGAGTAACACGGTTTGTTAGTGTTTTCCGTAAGACGAGCAAAGATTTTTATCTTGGTCTTGGTTTAAGAGCACCGAGAATCATATATCACGCATGCGCTTCTTGTTTTGACGCTGAGCGTCACGTGATCACAACTGAGCCAACGGTTTTTCTCTCTCTTGCACTGCAGAATTGTGGGTAATCGTCCCTCTGCTGGGTCTTAGTGCACGTCTCTCATTAGTATAATCAACATCTGTACACTTGTACTGTTGTGTGTGTGTGTGTGTGTGTGTGTGTGTGTGTGTAAAACACATTTTATTTTGTGTTTGTAAGCGCGTGTGTACAGTGCGCGTGTGTATTGTTTCTTATAACACATGTGTGCGCGTGTGTAAAGCAAAAGAAAGTCTCATTACAGAGGTTAAAAATCCATTTTCTCCCTCAGCTCATCGTTATGTGTGTGCACGTGCGTAATTTGACACCGTGCCGGTTCACACTCTCTCTCTCTCTCTCTCTCTGTCTCTCTCTCTCGCCTTTAGTGCATGTGTGTGTGTGTGTGTGTTTGTGTGTGTGTGAAGCAGAGAGGGGGTGCTTCACACACACACAAACACGCACACACACTAAAGGCGAGAGAGAGAGAGTGTAAGAAACACTGCTCTGTCGCGATTCTTTTCAAAGGTAAAGTCCAGGTTCATTTGTTTGTTGGTTTTACTTTACAGCAGTGATTCCATTAGTATGCGCTCGTGTCATTAGCGATGTTCTTTGCTAAATTTTCCGACAAAACAGTTTGTGTGAAATTCAAATAAGAGTGGAGACAGAGGAGTCTCCTCTTACGTTAGCTTCACAAACATACAAAAACACACACACACACACAAACACACGCCTGCGTGCATAAACGGAAACACTTATCTGTCGGGATTTCATTTTACTCTTTTTTTAAAGGTAAAGTGCAGGTTAATTTGTTATATTTTTACTTTATATTTCATATTGGTTATTTTTATGTATTTTTTTATGGGGGGCTGCTGAACGAAATATTTGAGTTTCCATTATTTCTTATGGGAAAATTAAATTTGGTATACGAGTGTTTTGGAATACAAGCCCACTTCCTGAACAAATTATGCTCGTAATCCAAGGTTCCACTCAACAAAAATACATTGCAATAATATAATCATAGCAAATGAGGTGAAATGTAGACACAACATTTATTTTTTTAAAGTGATGGTGCACATGAATTTGTATAGTACAGTATCTGTTTCAGTACAAATCAGAACATTTTTACAAATCCTACAGCAAACTAAAAAAGAAAATCTTTCTGGTTGCAAGTCTCCGAGTTATGCTTAGGTCCATATGGCTGTGGACCATCAGGTTGAACCAGTGTTTCCAACTTAGCGACAAAAAGCGCATAGCGACAAATCTAGCGACTTTTGGGCAAACCTTAGCAACTTTCCAAATGTCGCCAGTACTGTCCTGTAAGCGCGAGGTCTTGCTTTCCCGGTACAGTTACTC
>JAOVVA010145237.1:0-10366 GCA_028565275.1 Leiocassis micropogon | reverse complement strand
ACATTTGCACGTGCACTTTATGTTGTCTATAAAAATGTTATACTTAGCTAGTTAGTTTTTGTTAATTTATGTTGTAAGTTATGTTAGGTCTCTCTGTCCTGTCTCTGCTAGCCAGCTAACTAGGCCTCTTGGTTAGCTAGTTTAGTGTCTCTGTTAATTTATGTTGTACATTTATGTTGCATGTAGCACCTTGGTCCTGGAGGAACCTTGTTTCGTTTCACTGTGTACTAACTGTATATGGTTGTAATGACAATAAAGCCTACTTGAACTTGAACAGTATATGTGTGAACAGGTGACACATCCATAGGATTCAGCAGGCGTCAATAGGTCTTACATATTCATGAAAGTCGTGGATTATTCAGTGAAACAGAGTCTCTGCTGAAAAAAGTCAGTCACTTTACCTCAAACAAAGAGGTCTTTCGGTTATAATTTAGTTGCTTTACTATAGACATACCCAAGACCAGGGGCACACAAACATGATGGCGCCCGTTTGATCAACACACTCATCTAACTGCGTAGAAAAGAGATGCAATATTAATAAATAATAAATAATTTTTAATATATTTGTGTTTTGACTGAGCCGGCCCACATTGGCCAGCGGTCCACCGGGAGAACTCCCGGTGCTCCAGGTGGCCACTCCACTACTTCCCAAGACTTTCAAGTATCAAAATTAAAAAACCTTGTAATCTACTAAACAAATTTACTCGTTATTTGTAAAACATACTATTAAAATCAGCTTGGTGTGTGTGTGTGCAATAAGTACGTGTTATCATAATAATGTTAATCATGTACAGTAGCACTTTTAGTATTTATAGCAAAAGCAAAGGTAGTAGTAATAATAATAATAATAATAATAATAATAAATTCACAGCACTACTACTACTACAACAGAGGTGGGTAGAGTGGCCAAAAGTTGTACTCAAGTAAGAGCAGCTATACTTCAAAATAATGTTACTCAAGTAGAGGTAAAAAGTAGTCATCCAAAATATTACTCAAGTAAGAGTAAAAAAGTATTTTGTGAAAAACTACTCAAGTACTGAGTAACTGTTTCATCGTAATGTCCAATTTATTTATTTATTTTTTTAATTATGTTAGCAGCCAGACAAAATAATGTACAAATTCTGACATTTCCAAATAATAAAATAAATTTAATAAATTTAATAAAATAAATGAATAACACTAAATATATTTACATAATAGCAAATTAAGGAACAAGAAACACAAATTTCCTAATCTCATTTTTTTCACAATATAAATCTTTTAAAGCAAATACCTACTGTAGGTAACATACAGTATGTATGTTTGAACAGTCTACACTTTTCCAGTGTAAGATATACTGCATATTCAGTTGCCCTCCAAATGACTTAGCAGATAGAAAATAATATTAGAACATGTGTACAAGAGCTCTCACTTTACCATAAACAGTGACCAGCAGAACAAATGTAAGAAACTTATTTGCTAATTATATATTTTAACATTGCAACATTAAATAAAACAGCAAAACTAACCGCAACATGTTTCCTTTGCTGTCTACCATGGCTGAATATTTTTCCCCGCTATATGCAGCGTTTCTGTGTGGTCATTTGACTACATGTGGTTATTGTTATTGCAGCTGATTGGTCAAATGGAGTCATGTGATTATTGGTGCTACCTCTAATTGGTGGAACACAGTCATGTGGTCGATCCAATGGCTGCATTTCTCTGGCAAAAATAAAGAACATCTTATGTGTAGGCTGAATGGTTAAAAAGTAACAGGTCGAGTGTAGCCGAATGTAACGTAAGTAAGGTAATGTAAGTAAGAGTATCGTTTCTTCTTTGCAAATCTACTCAAGTAAAAGTAACAAGTATGGTGCAGTAAAACTACTCACAGAAGTAAATTTTTTTCAAAAGTTACTTTTGTAAATGTAACTCATTACTACCACTGTACTTTGTAATAATAATAATAATAATAATAATAATAATAACAAATGGAGAAAGCACAGTCAAAGAAGCACAGCAGCTATTTTATTGATACAAAAGAAGGAGAGAAGAAAATTAAGAATAAATATACAGTATATCATATTTACAGTGTCGCATCTGCTTAAGATCACAGTTGATCGTTTGGACTCTGTCTTTAAGAGACCCTTTTAGCCTTTGACATTTGCATATAAATTACAGACCTGAACCCACATTCTACATTTATATGGATGTTTTATTGCCAGTGGTTTCCCCCCACTATCACGAGGATGCTAAACAGATTGGTTCGCCAGTCTCTACATCAAACACATTCCAAAGAGAAGCAGGAAACCTCCGTGCTGGCCACCAATGGCCTAACCAGACCAGTGATCTGGCTCCACACTTGCAATACACATCAAGCACACACATAAAGACATTTTCTCAATATGATTACGCAATTATAAAGGTATCCCATATGTGCATGCATTGTGTGTATGTTCCCTTATCTGATTATACTAGTTACAACATTTTTTTGCCTTAGTTAGACTCTAATTGCCTATATTCGAGTGTATGAGTGTATCTCTGTTTTCCTATCTCCTAAAGGTTCCTTTCTTCCTTATCAAAATTATCTGCTCTTTAGTACTTAAACAATGACGTACTGTATATTATGTGATCACGAAATGCATCATACAATTTCTACGATGTTTTGAAATAAACTGCAACCGCTAAAAATTCTTACTTTTGATTGGCCATTCCACCTAAACAGTGGGTGTGTCGGGGAACTATCAAAACACTTTGCTAAACTTATCTCTTGAGTTTAACCTTTGGCAGTTTTACCTTCAAGTAATTTTGTCAACTTGCTGTGGCCTATTCCCACCTCTCGAGGAACCAGAGGAAAACCTCCAGCTCACACCTAAAGGTCGATCATCTATACCCTCATGTCTACCGCATTAGGACTCTAGCAGAAACAAAGACTAATGCAAGTAACTGTTATAACTATTTAGATGCATGTTTTAAGTTTGAACCCCTTTTAAGGTGAACCTCGATTCATTGATGATTTATAATTATAATAATTAAATGTGAAATTCTGCCATCCTTTTGCTCTTCTCTCTCTCTTCCTTACTTTCCTTTATCCTGTATGTACTGTATGTGTTTGCTTAATTTGTTGTATGTTAGCTATAACTTCATTTATTAAATAACTTATATTCACAATCGATTGTCACTGTGTGCTGCTTACAATCCTAAGTCACTGAATGTTGATCCTTTGGCTACAGGCTAAATTACTGCTAGTACTGCAGAGTAGGAAAGCTATCCTTCCTTGGCCAGGAAATAATCTTTCCTAGAATTGATAAATAATTATATTATCTGCTCGGTGAACGGACAGATCAAATAATTGTAACGTTAATTTTGCTACAGATAATTCTAAAATCTAATCTAAATATTTATTATTAATTATAACTAGTCATAATTAATTATATGTATTCCCCTCTTGAGCTAATTTGTTACAACAGTATGAGCTTGACATGTTTATGATTATGTTTATGTTGAAACATGTCTGCCCCCTACAGCTAATGTACGTCATGTGCCTGAAAACTTCACAGCTGGCCGCGCACTGCCACTGGATGTGCTGGAGAATATACATAATAATATACATAATACAGTACATACATATATACAGTAATATAAAACGTTCTTCTGGTATCTTTGTAACACTTACTCGTTTCTATTTTCATGGAAAACCCAGGCTGCATTAAGTTTTTTGTTTCCATCTGAAAACTTGTCTGTAATGTAATACGTGGCTTAACACGCATGAAAACATTCTTCTCTAATTTCATTTATTTATAATTTTTAAGTTCGGCTTGGAAAATTTAAGGGTTTTGTACATAATTCAGAAATGATTAACAAATATTTAACATTTTGTACTGAAGATAATATGGTGCCTAAAACCTTTGCACAGTACTGTAGCCCCACTTCCTGGTACAAGGGGTCAGAAAATATACAAATAAGGAGGAAGCAGGAACAACAAGAAGGATAGTCAACTGACTATCTATTATTAACTTAATGGTGAATAATCCAACTTCATAATATGGGCCTTATCCAGTGTGCCAACAATGATATCAGACTATGTCACATATAAACATGCCTCCTCAATATACAGAATGTTATTTAAACCTTTTTGAAACCTAACTGCATGGGATAAATTAGATCAGCCAGAAAACATCATTGTGAAGTGGATCTGAAAGATTATAGTAAAGACTTTTAAGAAAAAAAAAAAAAAACTAATTAAAAACTAATTGAAAATGTACATAAAATAACCAAAGCACCATTTCTAACATAATATATAATTGTATTAATTTTTGTTAATGATATTAAATTTTAAATGAAAATGTGCTATAATAAACCTATTCATGGATACCCTACAAAACCTTTTGGTTATTTCTACAACCAATGTATGTAGCGTTCATTTCTCTAATCAGAACGTGTTTATGTTTTTTACTCTTTATACTCTATATTTTAGTAAGCGTCTGACAGTGGTTCATATAAAATGTATTAATGATATTTAAATTAATGTGCTAATTCTAACAGATTATTATTTGTATAATAACAGCTCATTCCCAAGACAACCAAGACTACTAATAAGCAGGTTTATTCTCCACAACATAACAAACTGTACTGGATTGGAGAGAAAAAGTATAAAACTATAAAATAATAATTAACTATTAAAGTTTTTGTATATACTACATTTAATGTAACTGTAAATAATTTTTTTTTGTTAATAAATTAATAGAAATGGCTATTAATGCCAGTAATTGGAAAATAATATACTATAAAAATAATTATATTTTAAAAAATTGTAAGCCATAAAACAATTGTACATTACCATGGTTGCAGTGCTTTTCCCCTTTCACACACAAGAAACTGTGTATTGTGCAGCTTGGATGCATGTAGATAAATTATGTGTAAAGGGAATATGATCTCTTTCTCTCCCTAAGCCATTTGCATATACCTACTCCATGGATGACATTTGCATGTCACGCACTGCTTATCACTGAAAACAATCTGAACCAGCTTTTTTTCCACATGTGAATCTTCTCCCTTATTTTATGCTCATATACCGGCACATTATCTTGATGTTACATTAAGATCCAGGCAGCCATTACCCAAATTGATGATATAATTAATAATTATAAGATTATAGTCTTTAGGTCAGTCATTTTTGTATCTTTTATTTTGTCTCTCTTTTTTTTTTTGTGTAAAATTAATTACATAGAAAAAGCATAAAATGTTATTGCATACGCATAATACCCCCTAAGTAATTTAATTAGATTTTGGTTCAACTGGTCATTTCTGTAGACAAAGCGTTAATTGCTGGAGCCTTTAATAATTATTTTGAGAATCCAGAAGATGCTCTGAGAACAGCATTTATGTCCATACTGGACTAAGTAGGAGAAAATCAGTGTGCAGTAGGACTCACTCATAGAGCAGGTTACACTTTAGATTCAATATTATCCTTTGGATTAAGTATAAGAAATAAAATCACAATTCCACAGTTTGAAGTTATCTTGGATCACTATGTTGTCTTAATTAAAGTGTGTCATAGTAATAATGTACGCACAGTGCCGAGCTACAGCATAAAACGTACATTCACATCAAATACCTCACAGAGCTTTATCAATAATCAACTTTGATTGGAATGCCATCTGACTCCACAGAACTTGATCAGACGACTGAATATTTAGAGTCAACATTTCGTTATACCTTAGATAATGTAGCTCCAGTTAAAAGGAAAATGATTAGAGATAAGAAACTCGCTCCCTGGTATAATGACCACACATGCACGTTAAAACAGACGAAACGGTCGAAAATTAGAACGTAAATGGCGTCAAACTAAATTGTTAGGATTCCAAATAGCATGGAAGGAGAACATAGTGAACTACAGTATAAAAAAAGATTATTGTATCTCTCCACTCTTAAATTAATGTATCCTAGATTTTTAATCCTAGAAAAATAATCCTAGATTTTTATTTAATACCGTAGCAAAATAAACTAAAAATAAAATCACTGCAAAATCTCCACAACAACAACATACAGTAGTGAGGACTTCATGAACTCTTTCAATAACAAAATCGTAAATATTAGGCAAAAAATTAAGGCTTTGATACAGATGATAAACTAACCACATCAGATCAGAACCTAGAATAATTTCCTCCCCTGGAAGAGAATAAACTAATTTTACTCATCTCTTCTGCAATATCATCAACCTGTTTATTAGCTTCTATACCGACACATTTTCTCAAGCAGAGCGAACTGTGCAGGAGTTGCTGTCCACACGTGCACAACATTCAATTCAATTCAATTCAATTTTATTTGTATAGCGCTTTTTAACAATTGACTTTGTCGCAAAGCAGCTTTACACAATCAAAAAAATTATTTAAGTTTGTATGAAATGTTGAATGTGTATGAATCAAAATGATAAGACTGTCCCTGATGAGCAAGCCAGTGGCAAGGAAAAATTCCCTGAGATGGTAATAGAAAGAAACCTTGAAAGGAACCAGACTCAACAGGGAACCCATCCTCATTTGGGTAAAATGGATAGCAGGGATTGATCTGCATCATACTGTGTGAGACTGGAAGTTCAGTATAACAGGAGATGTGTTAAAGTTAAAAATAGAGTCCAGTTCGTTCTTGAATGCTCAGGTAGACTGTAGGAAACTAAAGTCCTGAACTATCGAGCGACTGAAGTCACAAGTCCTCAGAGAACAGCTGTCTGCAGCCAAGGACAGGACCGTCTTCATGGTAAAGTGGAACCGACAGAGAGATAGGTAGAGGAAAAAAGAGAGAGGGAGAGAGAGAGGAGAAGAGAGAGCAGAAGAGTAGGAGAGATGGCAGTTAGGTATGGTCACAGTTAAACAATGTATAATGTGAACGTATATTTAGTGCAGAGTGCAAGCCGGGACTCCGCCAGGACTAACTAAAGGGAAGAGCCAGAAGGAAACACAGACATGAGGGCTCTCTGAGATGTAAAGCAACCAATCACCAGTGCAAAAAAGGTTGAACCCCTTCTTGAACAAAAATAGACACTGCAGTGCACTATATACCAATATTTACAATGATATACTGTACAATATTTTCAGTGTGCAAGTGAATGTATAAAATGTCTAAAGTCTGGTATTGTATGTGTGCTATGTGTCCCAATAGAGAATAATCCAAATTTTGGAAAATCCTCAACAAAACAGAGCTCACAGTCCAAGAAAGTGGAAAACAGCTGACAGAATGGCATCCGGGATTCCCCTCATGATTTAAAGGTGCAGAGACAACACTGTTGTATTTCACAAACCAGTAAAACTTTGCATTGTGAGTAAAGTCTATGCATGTGTGTCTGTGTCTGTGTGTGTGCGCATTTGTTAAAGTTGTCCTACACATTAACCCCCCTCCTCCTCTGCTATATGCTGATTGTTTTCAGGTTAATTAATTTAATTTAATTTTTACTTTATAATTTGTATTAATAATTTTTATATGAATATTTTTGGATTGTGAAATAAATCATTGGAGTTTTCATTATTTCTTATGGGGAAATTACGACCAAAATTTACCCACAGAAACCTCCCCTTCCTCTGTGTCTTCATGTACCCTATCATCCCTACCAGACCCAGACTCCTTTAGCTCTCTACCACTAGAGACTGCAACTGATACTTTTCTCTCCTCTCACACTTCTCATCCATAGACCTCCTATGCACCTATCCTTTAAACCAAGGAAGATTTCTTGTCATGCTTCTTGGCTATCAGATATACTGCGCAACCATAGAAGAGAATTAAAAATTGCAGAGAGAAGATGGAAGAAATCACAGCTTAATGCAGATCTTGTCTCTTACCATACTCTTCTCTCCAAATTCTCATGTGAAGTGACTTCTGCCAAAACTGCCTTCTACAGGGAAAAGCTGGAAGCCTCGGCACATGATGCTGATAAATTCCACAATATCTTCTCCTCACTGGCTTCCCTTACCCCATCCTCTCTAATTGTTGATGACTTTGCCACATTCTACAGTACAATGAAAAAATTGCAGCAATCCGCCAGACCTTTGCTTCCAACCCAACCCCTACACCAGAACTTCAGGACCTTCCCTCCCCTCCCTTAGCAAAATTCATTAACCTGTCAACTGATGAGATTCAGCATATCATTTCGTCATCCAAGCCCACCGCCTGTTCATTAGACCCAATCCCTTCCACAATGGTCCAGGCCATTTCACAAGACCTCCTTGTGTCCATCACGCCCATCATTAACCATTCCATATCATCTGGTCATATTCCTGCTGCTTTTTAGAAGACAAGGGTTATTCCCATCCTCAAGATGCCTGGATTCAGCAGATGTCAGCAACTATCACCTGTTATCGCTTCTCTCTTTTATTTTCTAAATTTTTGAAAGGACAATAAAATGTCTCTTTATCTCTCACAGAACAACCTTAATGATCCCAAACAATCTAGATTCAAAGGGTCACATTCCACAGAGACTGCCCTTCTGTCAGTCACTGAGAAGCTCCATGCTGTTAGATCAGCTAAACTATCATCTGTCCTGATGCTCCTGGACCTGTTAGCTGCATTTGACACAGTGAACCACAAGATTCTATTATCTATTCTTACAAGCCTTGGAATCTGTGGAACAGCGTGGCAATGGTTTGCTTCCTACCTAGAAGATAGGTTGTATGAGGTAACATCGAGGGGATCCACATTTGCCCAACGCAGACACTCGCAATCTTGGTGTAACTGTAGACAATCATCTGTCATTTTCCCCACACGTTGCTACAACATCAGAAGAATCCGCCCATTTCTTTCTTCACAGGCTACTCAGGTGCTTGTTCAGTCCCTTGTTATTTCAAGACTGGACTACTGCAACTCACTCCTGACAGGTCTGCATCTGTCCGCCATTCGTCCTCTGCAGCTGATTCAAAATGTTTTGCCTTCAACCTTCCCAAGTTCTCCCACACCACCCCACTTCTCTGCCCCCTCCACTGGCTTCCTGTAGCTGCCTGCATCAAATTCAAAACCCTACTGCTTGCCTACAAAGCTAAAAATGGCCCAGCATCCGCTTACCTCTCAGCTCTAATCACACCACGAACCGTGCCACGTTCCCTCTGATCCTTCAGCACTGCTCGTCTGGTCCCACCATCTCTCAGGGATCAAGGGAGACATTTATCCAGATTCTTTTCCCTTCTGGCACCTAGATGGTGGAATCAACTTCCTCTTGATGTTCGTACAGCTGAGTCTTTGACTATCTTTAAACAACGACTCAAGATGTATTTTTTTCCTAAATATCATTCAAAGGAAAAAAAAGGTTTTACAAACAAAATTTCAATGTTATTGAGCCAGTTGAATATATTTTAGATGCTAATAAGAACAGAACATTTCAATATACAATATATTCCTGTCTTTACAGCAGACTGTGCAAGGAGTTTTGGGTTAGGTGCTTGAGAGTAAAAGGGGCAAAACCACGCATGAATACTCTGCACTGTTCAGAATGGGCAGATCCGCAGGCTGCTACTTCACGGAGTTCTGAACAGGCAGAGGCGTGGCCAGGTAGAGATGCGGTTGCAAGGCAACGCTGCCGCAAGTTAATCAGCGTGAACACGCCACACCTGGTGGCCTATTTATTTAAGGATCTTGATACCTTAGCACTCATTTAGGTAGCACCGGTAAGGTATCAAGGCCAACGAAAGAAAAAAAAGAAAGAAAGACAGAAAGAAAGATAGACAAAGCACGCTCAAGAGAGGGAGACAACTCCTATTTCATACCGCACCAAGCAACACTGTGTCATCCAGTGTGTCCTGTAAAGCGGCCATCGATTGGTCCGTCCAGCCTGTTTGTATTTTGCCATGAGGAAGATAGTGCCGTGGTCGGATTTCCCAAATGGGGAGCAAGATTGTGCCTTGTAGCCATCCTTGATTATGGTGTAGCAGTGGTCTAGTGTCCTTTCGCCCCAGGTGGGAGAAATTGACCTGAGTGAGTAAGAATAAAAATGTGCCAGAAGGACGACTGTTGATGGTCGATGGTTATCGTAAGGTTGGAAGATTGGTTGTCATTTATCTGCATAACCGTAGCATAATAACCTATTGGAGAATAAAACCCCACCCAGAAATTTAGTATAGAGGGAGAACAGGAGAGAATTGTGTATTGTGGGACACCAGTAGAAAGTCTGTGTAGAGCAGGTGTGGATCCCCTCCACATTACCCAACTCATAGGCTGAAAATGTCAAGCAGCAATCCACTGACATGCTGCGTCACAGATTATGATCTTAGAGGTTGTACTTAAAAAGATAAAGAGGCAATTGATTGTAGAAGTGCTTCAGGGGGTTTTAAAAAAATTCAATTCAATTTTATTTGTATAGCGCTTTTAACAATTAGCATTGTCCCAAAGCAGCTTTACACAATCAAAAGAA
>JAOVVA010145176.1:0-10369 GCA_028565275.1 Leiocassis micropogon | reverse complement strand
TGTGGGAGCGCAAGTACCTCTCATCCCTCCCCCCTGAGAGAGCTCGGCCAATCAGCTCTCTCTAGGCCTCCGGCTATAAGAGGTTAACAGCATCACCCAGGGATCGAACCAGCGATCTCTGGATGATAGGGCGAGCGCTTTACCACTGCGCCACTCAGAGGCTAATATGTTGTACCTTTAATGTGTACTTTCTGTTCAGGAAGATGGCATGTGGTTTGTCTTTAATTAGCTTTTGTGCAGCAAATGTTTGCTTAATGGTACTACATCAGCTGTACCACTCACATATACTGTATATATATATAATAAGAATCACAAAAGCATTGGGAGTGGTACAGCTGATGTAGTACCATTAAGGAAACATTTGCTGGACAATGAAACTGAAACACTGGCCAATTTTGTGTGGAGGTTTCATGGCTAAATTTGACCAACCTGGTGGCCAATCTTCATTGATTGCACATTCCACCAGTAAGAGCAGAGTGTGATAGTTTAAATAGCAGAGTAATAGAGTAATTGCAATGCACACAACATTATGGGTGACATATCAGAGTTCAAAAGAGGACAGATTGTTGGTGCACGTCTCGCTGGCACATCTGTGAGCAAGACAGCAAGTCTTTGTGATTTATCAAGAGCCACAGTGTCCGGGGTAATGTCAGCATACCACCAAGAAGGACGAACCACATCCAACAGGAATAACTGTGGACGCAAGAGGAAGCTGTCTGAAAGAGATGTCCAAGTGCTAACCCGGACTGTTTAAAAAAAAAAAAAAAAAACACAGCTGCCCAACTCACTGCAGAATTAAATGTGAACTCTCCTGTTTCCACCAAAACTGTTCGTCGGGAACTCCACAGGGTCAATGTACATGGCCGGACTGCTATAGCCAAACCTTTGGTCACTTGTGCCAATGACAAACGTCAGTTTCAAAAAATCTTGTGAAACATGTCTTGTTCTCTGATGAGTCCACCTTTACCGTCTTTTCCACATACGTGAGAGTTACAGTATGGAGAATCCCCAAAAAAGCGTACCACCCAGACTGTTGCTTGCCCAGAGTAAAGCATGGGGGTGAATCAGTGATGGTTTGGGCTGCAATATTATGGCATTCCCTAGGCCCAATACTTGTGCTAGATGGGCGCGTCACTGCCAAGGACTACCAAACCATTCTGGTAGACCATGTGCACCCAATGGTTCAAACATTATACCCTGAAGGCGGTGCCATGTATCAGGATGATAATGCACCAATACACACAGCAAGACTGGTGACAGAGTGGTTTGATGAACATGAATGTGAAGTTGAACATCTCCCATGGCCTGCACAGTCACCAGATCTAAATAATATTGAGCCACTTTAGGGTGTTTTGGAGGAGCGAGTCAGAAAAAAGATTTTTCCTCCACCAGCATCACGTAGTGACATGGCCTCTATTCTGCAAGAAGAATGTCTCAAAATTCCTCTGGCCACTGTGCAGGACTTGTATCTGTCATTCCCAAGAATTGATGCTGTATTGGCCTCAAAAGGAGGCCCTACACCATACTAATGAATTATTGCGGTATAAAACCAGGCGTTTCAGTTTCATTGTCCAACCCCTATATATATAATTTTTAAAAAATGTGTGTGTGTGTGTGTGTGAACGAGTGAGTGATTTCAGTAATTGAAAAAGCACAAAAAAATGATAGACCTCATATTATTATTATTATTATTATTATTATTATTATTATTATTATTTAATCTAATACGCCAGTGCTTGAGGTAAGGTTTGGTTTAAATCAGTCTGTGTTTTATTATGCTTATTTATGTGGTCAGGGCTGGTCGATATTACTAGCAAAAAAAGTAATAGTTTAATACTATTCAAATGACCTAGTCAAATGACCACCTGCTCTGAGAAAATGTTTTCTTGACAGCTTTGTATTAAAACAATGTCCCTTCAACGATTTGCATCAGCATTTTTTCCTCATAAGTAGTATTTATTTAAGAGACCACAGTTATTATCAGCAAAAGCCTTTTTATAGATGACTGATTAACAATAAGGGGGATATAAACATTTCAGTGTTTATTTTAGGTTTCAGCCCCTTTTATGATCTTTCTCACATCGTCAATATTAAAGGAACATTATTTAGAGCATTGCAGAGATTTCTTATGCTTCTCCTATGACTACGGATCAACCGAAACTTGACTGTGGTATGTAAAAGCCTTTTACTATTATTCTGAAGAGGTGTATACAAATAGATATACACAAGTAGATATCGGTCTGAATATGTTCTAGAATATCCAGAGTTTACCTACTGTACTTTAAAGCGTAGCCTTGCATCTCTAACTTTACCACAAACAGTGTATAACAATGTTTTTTGAAATGTGTGGAAACGTTAATGGGTGAAATGCAATTCTGGAAACCTAAATACTGTACCATGTTATACATTTTTTTTTTCCATTTTTAGAATGATAGATTGGCCTGAATTAATTTGTGTTTTTCTTCATAGATCTTTTGAGGTGATTCATCTTAGTAGCCATTAGTATCTGTATATCAGTATATAATTTTTAATTCTAATAGTTTTTATCCCCATACTGTATTTTTTTTGTTTTCTTTGGTTTTTTGTTTCTTTGTTTGCATTACAGAAGTGAACTTGGTGTGGATTAAAAAAAAGAAGAAGAAAAGCAACACGATTTGATTTACATTTGGGTAAGCTTTTTTGTGCAAATGTCTTATTTAACCAGAACTATTCATGTTACCGGGTTTTTGTGTATGTACAGTATACAGTATATTTGGTAGTAGCAGGTAGTGGTCATATTAGATGAGAAGGCTACAATATAAAATATCTTAATAACGATAACTTTAAACACACTATATTACATCGTGAGGTCTCATTGACAATAGTATTGCAATAGTAATCATCATCTAAGAAAAAAAATCATCAAAATTGGCTAAAAGATAAAAGCAGAAATTAAGTGTAATCATCTAACATATCTTTCTTTGTGTAAATTTACAGTGTTGGGCTTATACACAGCCCACAGCCTCACTTCATTTAAAAAAAAAAAAAAGTCTGTTAGTGATCATCCCTTCATTAACTTTTATGTCTAAAGAGTTATTACTGTCAGTAAAGCAAGCCATCATTAGGCTTAATAATAAAATAAACCCACCAGGGGATATCAAAAAGATAAGGCATTAGAACATGATTTGTAACATTCTTAAATTTAAAGAACAAATTGTTGAGCTCAGAAACTACCAAAAGGCGTAGAATACTGCAGAAAACACCTGTGGTGTATAAGAAAATAATTATTACTCTGGTAATGAAAAACCTCTTCACAACTGTTCACATCAAGATCACATTCAGGAACTAAGAGTCAACAAGACTTTGGAGTAAATACAAAGGGCTTATGACAAGATGTAAACCATTAAAAAACCTCAAAAGTTCTAAAAAAAAAATAGCTCATATAATTCTGGGGAGCAAAATCCTATGGGCAGATAGGACAAAGATAACTTTTTCCTAAAATGATGGAGACAGCTAAAAGAACTATGAATTGGCAAATGTCCAAATAGATATGTACCTAACTCATACATGCTATTTTCCATTTACAGGATAAAAGACTCCTAGAATCAACATGACAAATAGTGCAACAGGCAACTGCACCTACATATCATCCAACTGTTCCAACAAGAGTGTAATTGTTCATACATCTGATTATTTTATCTGTTCAATTGGCCTCTATATTCAGGTGGGGGTGGTATGCACTAGTATCCTGCCCATTAACATTTGGGCTCTTTGGCTCTTTTGGAAGATAAAAACTACACAGAGGCACTTTGCATCCACTGACCTGTTGCCGTTTAACCTGATCGTCACATCTATAATATTTTGCATAGCTTTTATTATTTATGGTTTGTTTATATTTAACAAATCAAACTTTATTTTAGGCTCTATTGTAAGTTACATTTTGAGTATTACCGTAATGGCACAAGTTCAGTTCTATACCTGGATATGTGCTGAACATTATTTGGCTGTAGTTCACCCGATCTTTTACCTAAAGCTGAAAAAATTTCATTACAGACCAGTGTGGGTAAGTGTTACTTGGGTTACATGCAATGTCGATGTAGGAATAACTATGTTTTTGCAACAAAATAATTCTATTTTATTATATGTTATACCGTTTTGTGGGTCAGTTGCATTAATATTATACTGTGGTTTAGCTACATTAGTCACACTAAAGAAGCCTAATCAAAGTGAAGGAGAGCGAAGAAAAATGCACCATCAAAAAATAAAAGCTTTTAAAATTATTTCATTGACCTTGATGGTGCTACTTATTACTTACATCCCATACATATGTTTAGGATTCATCGTACTAAAACTAAGCAAAGAAATATTTTGTATAATAAACTCCCTAATAGGGGCTCTCCTTTTACCTGGAACGGTCTTACACTCACTGCTCTACATCTTACACTTCTTCAAAGCATAAGGTATGCTAGCATAATAATAATAATATTGTTAATAATAATAATAATAATAATAATAATAATAATAATAATAAAAAGATAAAAATAATATAAAGGAAGCAAGATAAAAAGTTAAACCTTTAAAAATTGCTAAATCTTAAAACGGTTTTAGGTTGTTGTTGTTAAAGTGTCCATGTATTGTCATGTTTCCAAAATATGACTATGACAAAGTAGTGGTAGTGGTTAGAACTGTGGTTGAGGGTTTGAGTCCCATCTTCAGGTCTGTGTGCGTAGAATTTGTTTGTTTTCCTCATGCTTTGATGTTTTCCTGTAATCCTGTAATTAACTGGCATCCTGTCCAGGGTGTACACCTACAGGGTGTACCCTGTAATAAGCTCTGCCTCCTGCAACCCCATATGGCATGACAAACATTACTGTAAGAAACAAAACTTTATATGTTATATATTCTGTTATTTATCATACTGGCATTTATTTTATCTATGTTATATTGTAGTACATCTATAGAATTAATTTTGAAAATCAATCATTGTGATTAACTTATAATTTTGATATAGCTGTTGTTGTAACTTATGCTGTTTTGTAAATTTATTTTTAATTATACTGAATATTTTGTTTATTTACCTATTATAGTCCAGGCACTAAACCTAATGCTGTTAAAACCATTAAAACACTCACCAAAAGATTGAAAACTTTAAACTTTAAATTTCCATTGTAAATGTATGGACCTTTTAAGCACAAAATAAACAGCAACAAACATTGAATAAGTTGTCTTTTTTTCATGCATGTACTGTCTCAAGAATGCTGATAAAAAATGTAACTATGACTTTTGCTTTTTGCTTTATTTACCCGAGATTCAATTCAGTTAAATGCATTTTTATTTATATAGTACATTAAGCATTGGATATTGTCACAAAGCAGCTTTACAAAAATATATAAATTCTGGATATACTGTATAACTTCCAACATGCAATCATAAGACCTTGGTAAGAAAAGGCTTGGAGCCTTTTGGAATTTCATGGTTTTCTGCATTAATTTGTCATAAAATGTGATCTGATCTTCATCCCAGTCAAGATTATGGACAAATATAATGTGTCTAAAATAATAACACACAAAAAAAAATCTTTTTACTAATAGCAACTATAAAAACCTTATAATGCTAGTGGAAAAAGTCTGTGAATCCTTGAGTAAATGATCTAAAAAAAAAGCTAATTGTTAAAATACCCGAAGTCTTGTTAAGAAAATTAGTTTGGAAGTGTGAACTTGAGCTACTTTGACTGATTAAAAAACATTCAAACTTTTTGAGTTTGCCCCGCACAAGAAGAATGTGCTTACTGATTGTGAGCCATGCCTCACCAAAACGAGCTTTCAGAGGATCTCTAACTTGTTGATTTACATAAAGCAGGAAAGGGTTACAAAGTGATTTTAAAGACTTTAGAAGTTCACTAGTCTACAGTCAGGGAAATTAAGACACTTTGGGACTGTTACTACACTATCAAAAAAGTAGGCACCAGGTAAAATGACCCAAACAGCACAATGAAGACTCATCAGTGATGAGCACATTGACGTTCCACAGCGGTATTGGCAAAATGTTTTCCCAAGTGTATCAAAAAATACTTCAGGATAATGTGAGAATGTTTGTAATGATAAAACTCAAACTATAGTTGGGTGATGTGGAGCAAGTCCACAACAGAGTGTTAATAATTTAACGCTTAATTAAAAATCTACCTTGAAGTTGGACAATGCTAACGTTTTTCATTCTATGTCATGAATGTTGATATAGGTATGCTTAAAACAAATGCATTTGTGATTAGTTTATTTAATATTGATATCTGTGTATTATATGGATGTGGAAATTAAAATTCTGTAAATCACTGACAATTTAAACTTTTTTAAAAAATTTAACTGAATGCCTAATAAACAGCTTTCAAGTTATTGTTGACATCTTTGGAAGGCCCTGACCCAGGTACAGTATCTTTCTATGGATGTTTTGAGAACTAAAACACCCTACCTCACTGGGTTGGTCATGGGAAATCCAATGTTGATATCTTTTGGGCATCTTTAATATGTTAATTATTTAATAGCTAGAGATCATCTGGAAATATAAATGCCCACCAGGCCTTCTTGCCCAACATTTTTGCTCAACCTCTTGTGTTTTAGTGGTTGCATGGTCAAATCCCCATAGCCACATTCCTAAATCAGGTGGGAAGCCTTCAGAGAGGTGCTCATACTGTTTGAGCATATGAAACATTCCCTTACAGTATGTTTCATCTCAACACTATTAAATTGCTTCTGTGTGTATGGGGGCAGTGGAGAAAGTGTTGGGATTGCAATAATGGAAAAAACAACAATACCAATACAGAAAGTACTATATACCTAAAAATTTGAATTAGTGAGTGTTTTGTTATTCCGTGGTCAATCTTGATATACTGTATCCATATCACTAGTCAAATGACCACCTGTCTGAGAAAATGCATGGCAGCTATGTATAAAAAGACAGTGCGAATCTTCACTAGATTGCATCAGTGGCTTAAAATTCCTCGTGTTCCTTGAATAAATAAGCAGAAGTTAGCTGTGGGATCATCGGGTGGTGTGTAGGTTTTTTTTCTTTTTTTTATAAAATTTTTTTCTTGATTTATTTATACCTAGTAAACATAGATCTTACAGATGCCTGTCTTAGACCAAGGACTAATCAAAACGGCCATATGGTTATTTTGGTTCTCAGAAAATGATAGAACCACAGGTAATGTCAACTTACGATTTGATTTATTCTTTTTTTGCATACTGTACTTTACAGCAGTAGGGAGTTTTATTACAAGGAAGCACTGAAGGGTAATAGTGAGTCTAAAATACTGAAAACAAATCTTTGGAGATGGTTTAATATACAGTATTATGCTGTTATTTTTTTTTTTACTGATGTTTTTTGTATTAGTTTTTTTACTAAAGTGAACATCACATCTAAGTAAAACTGAAAACTGAAGAGAAACAAGAAATCACTAACTACATTAATGTGTGGGTAAGCTTTGTTCTATTATTTCACTGACATATCCAGCTACATATTTTACTCTTCAACTGGACAGTTGTTGTTAACTGTATGTCCTTTAATCAACTATAACAATGGTGATTTCATGACACATTTTGATTTTAAAAAAATGCATTCTACAGCAATTGTATTAATTTTATATATCACAAATAATAATCGTGATTGAAAATAGCAAATATTGCATTCTAAAGTCAGTTCAATACTCATTAAACATTTGTCAGAAATAAACACTACCATAATTCTTAAATATGATTATCCACACAATATGATTATCCAATGCAAGGCCAATTTTTTTGTTTTAGCTAGGCCAAAGTGCCTGGAATTAAAATTCTTGACAGACCTGAAAAACACCTACAAAAACATTTAATGTAAATAAATAAATAAATAAATTAATTAATTAAAAAATGTGAAATTTCCCCTGCACCGTAACTCGGCTTACCAAACTCTGACAAGGTTCCTGAAAAGCGGCCTTCAATTTTCTGCAATCTCAAATTCTAAAATTTCCATATCATCAATAAAGATTAGTGAGTCTTTTGAAAAAACAGCCATGCAACCTTAATTCTCACAGGTAACAGTTAAACTTGGTTTTAAAAAAAAAATGCAACTCATCTCTGCATTGCTTTGCAAATATCAATCTGGCCTTCTGACTTTTACTGCTGAGGGATGTAGTATGGCCTCTATATTTGTGCTCTTAAAATTTTTAAATGGTGGATTGTGATTCCTTCACCACTGTCCTGTAGAGGTTGTGATGTCACTGACTGTTCTCAGTACCCCTTACTATGTTTCTGTCATTAATTACTGTTATATTCATACTGTATGTAACCCAAAATCAAAGTAGAAATTCTGAGCTATAAATTGTTTAAACACTTGTTTTAACAGTCAGGTTGTTAAACAAACCTAAATATAAATTTTTAGAAATGAGATCTGAAAAACTGAGGCATTGACAGTATTTTAATCTTTTAATATAGTGTATAGCAAAAGCAAAAAAACAAACAACAAAAAAAACATCTTTTTTGTTTTTTAAATTTTTTTATTTTCCATCTACAGGAAAAAAAGACTCCAAGAATAATCATGCCATTTAATGTAGACAATTGCACCTCCATCTCACCCAACAGCACCAGTAACACTGCAGGAAGCAGACAATATGGTATTTTGTGCTTATTTGGCCTCTACATTATGGAGGTGGTGATATGCATTTTCATTCTTCCTTTCAACATTTGGGTTCTTTGGTTAATAAATAAGAAAGCAACTACACGGAAGGGCTCTGCATACACTGACCTTCTGCATTTGAACCTAATCTTCACATCTGTTTTTTTTTGCATAGGATTCATTCTTAATAATGTATGTGTACTGTACATATCAAACACTGATTTATATTTAGTCTCAGCTTACATCAGGAGAATTAGTTTAATAGCACAGACTCAATTTCACACATGGATCTGTGTGGAACATTATCTGGCTGTAGTTCACCCTATCTACTTCCTGAAGCTAAAACAATTTAAGTATAAATTGGTGTGGATGAGTTTCACTTGGATAACATCCCCAGTTTTGGGAGGAACAAGTCTGTTTTTGCAAAATAAATTTGCTGTACTTGTTTATAGTGTACCTTTTGCTGGGTTGGTTGTATTAACTCTATTCTGTGGTATAGCTACTTTACGAACACTAAAGAAATCTAATCCAGGTGAGAGAGAAAGGAGAAAAATGCACCATCAGAAAATTAAAGCTTTCAGAATCATTACATTCACCCTGGTGCTGTTAATTATTAGTTACACTCCATACATATGTTTAATATTTGTCAGGCAACAACTACGTACTGAAGTATTTTGTATAGTTCAATCTTTTGCAACTTTTTTCCTTATGCCTGGATCCATCTTTCAGTCATTCTTCCACTTTTCCACCTTCTTCAAAGCAAAAGGCTAAATAACAGCCTTTTAAGGAGTGTTATGACAGATCCCAAAAACTCTACTTTATTATAAAAAAGGTTTTGTTTGTCCATGCCATGCTTACATGCATATAACTGACTTACTTTGCCTCATGTCATGAGTTGATAAATGATTGTTACAAGATTTTAAAGGTTACTGTTAGAAATAAAAATCTTAACATTTGAACTATGTGAAATATAGAGTAAATGAATGTGCAAATTGGTGGGGGAATTTGCAGTAGATTAAAATTTAGTATGTCTTCCTATTACTTATGTCATAATATATTTGTGTCTTTTGTATAAATATCAGTTTAGGAGGTGAACATTAATATCTCTCTACTTGTTACTCTACTGTAGTCTGCTTGCTTCTTGTGTCTTGAGTAGGTGGCTGAACAGTTTTATATTGGTTTGTTAACAATATTTATATTATACTAACTATATTTATATCATACTACATGTACAGTTTTTATATACCAATAAAAATGTGCAAAAAAATCTCATCAATTGTAAAACATTATATTATGTAATATTATACAATGTTTATTGTTTAGTAATGTGGTAGGATGCATGATTATGATGATATTCTATAATTTGTTCATAAAGGCAACACAGGCAAAAAAAGATCAGTAAGTACAGTAAGTAGTAAGTAGGTAAGTAGTAAGTAATGATCCTCTTGATGACATTCCAGAAGATTTCTAGAGGAAATTGCAGTGGTCTATATATACGTGTGTGTGTATACAGTATTTACAGTATATGTGTATACAGTATAGTGTGTGTATGTGTGTGTGTGTGTGTGTGTGTGTGTGTTTGTTGTTCCAAACTGCGTGCGGATTTAAATACCTACATACTGTACATACACACACTACCGTTCAAAAGTTTGGGGTCACTTGCAAACTTCTTTGTTTTTGTTTAGTGATTTATTTTCTACATTCTACAACAATACTGGGGATTTCAAAACTATAAAATAACACA
>JAOVVA010145125.1:0-10371 GCA_028565275.1 Leiocassis micropogon | reverse complement strand
AAAAAAAAAAAAAAAAAAAAAAAAAAAAAAAAAAAAAAAAAAAAAAAAAATATATATATATATATATATATATATATTGCTTTATTAATCATATATAAAGTAAAATGTTAAAATAATGTAATAATCATGCAGGCTTAATTTTGTAAGTTCCTTCAAGGTGTGTATCCGACCTGACAGATCTAAATCTGCTCAGGTACAGGGACTGGGCTGAAAACGAGAGCCAAAAAAGTGTTGTGGGGGAACTATTCCTGTAGACTATAATAAAAAAATACAAGAAAGTCTGGCTTTTTAGGAGCATAATAGGAAGAAATGGCAGTGGCTCAAGACTTTTGCATAGTACGGTATATATATTAACTAAATTCCTATACTACTCAGGTTTAAAGTTAAGGTCTAACATCTTTTTCTATTTTGCAATATGTCAAAATGAATATTAGGTTATTTATAGACAGCCACTTGTTTTAACACCTCGAGACCAATTATCTATTGCAGCACGCAGTCCATGTTCACATTTTCACTTCTATAATGACCTATACATATGAATATATTTTTTCTAACAAGAAAACAGTACTGTGGCTAAAAATAAATAAAAGACATTACTGTTTCAGAGAAACGGATGATGCTACCTCTATGATTTTCACAGCTGTTATCTAAGCACATGCTGTTGTATAACTGCTACTGTATGCTCGCACCGTCTGTAACAGTTAAACATTTTAGTCTCATTAGTGCTCAGATGCATTCAACTCCTGAATACTTTGAGCAATTTGACAGGCCTTAGATACAACCTTGTGCACTTCAAGGCAAAATTCTGAATGCGGCAAAGAATATTACTTTACGAGTCGTACAGTACTATACATCATAGCCGAAAGTGCAGCATCTTTTATAGCATCCTGGAGTCTTTGGCCGGATTACAGCGATGATGCCCTGTTGACTTTTACAGAACGACTGCAATCTTGCGGATTGCAGGTGTTCTCACTCCAAGCTAATTATATCAGCTGTCAGTCATTCTCAGCAATCAAGTATGCACACACTTACACACACACACTTCCGGAGCCACTTCAAAATGTCTAGCCTAGCCTCATTTACTTACTCTCTTGCTCTTTCTGCATATGCATGCAAAATAGAAGGATACACGCTAGTCGCTCTGAACACCCACGGACTCCTGTGTAAAGCACGCAGTACTATTCTTTACAGCGATTGTGCTAGAGAGCATTGTTTAATGTAGAACATCGCACTGAATACTATCCTTCTGTTTGTTAAGATGATCCAAGGTTTTTTTGCAAACCAGGCTCTAAAAACAAACACAACAAAAACTTAGGAAGAACAGAATGAGATAAAACCAATATGTGTATGCTGGTTTATCCAAAGCAACGCGGTAACATTCATGTACCACATACTGTATGAAATGCACACGTGAGTATTTAAATATTATAAGTCTGTGTATGTCATTTCACTACATGTTAAACTTAAATACATGTGGTGTTCAAGTCAAACCGGGACTTTTGATAGTTCTCAATATATAGTAATCCCCTGCTACACTAATGCACTTATAACAGAGTTTCACTAGTGCTTGGATACCATCAAGGTAGAAAGTTTTTTCAGCATGCCCGGAGCCATGATCAGACTGCTTACATCATGTCTGAAACGCTGGCCTCCCAGGAACTCCTCCAATGGCCCAAATGTTCAAATTGCTTATAGCTGAGGTTAGGACTGTACACGGGACGTGATAATCACTCCCATACGAGTTCCTTTAATGTGCAAGTGGTGTTTGTGAATGATTGTGTGTACAGTTCCCGCAGGCAGATTCTCCTCACTTAATGTTCACAGGAACGACTGAAGTGAGCTTCGAGTCACTTTAACTATTCATACAGTATAGCATTCTTTAAAAATGTTTGCACCATTTAAATGTTTTATTGCGGCTAAGGGTCTCATCACCGTACTGGGCTTGTGGTCGTCTGTAAATGTTTTGAGGTTTTACATCTTCATTTGAGAGAACAGGCATCACAAGTCCCGGTTTGACTTGAACACCCTTAAATAATAATAAAATTGGACCAAAAATTATCAATAGGTAAAACAAAAAAAAAGTGCTTCAGTTCATTTGAAATGTTCCTTTATTATCATTAATCATAATCTTAAATCCTAATTAAAAAACAATGACGGCAACTCACACTAAAAGATGAATTCAGCCAATTGTTTCCATATTTGTCATAACTAGTTGTAAAATGTTGACAGAATTGTTATTATCCTAAACAACTGCATCGTCCACATTACAGAAATAAATCACTTAATCTGTCAGAATGTATTACATTGTTGGTTCGCACACAGCTCCTAATGAGTGTTTCATTGCATTAATGCTGTATAAGTTTTCCCTAAATGCGTTTGGGAGGGGTTAAGCTTTACGTTTGCAACTTTCTCTAGGAAATCCTTAAATAATGCGATGCACGTGACCAGCAACAATTCTCAGCCAAGCTGTCGTATCCAAATGAGGCTCGATTGGTATTAATGTGCCCAGTGTGTGCGAGGAAAACCTCCACCACACCATTACACCACCACAAACAACCCGAACTGTTAGCACAAGGCAGGTCGGATCCATACATTCCTGCTGTTGACACCAAATACCAGATGCAAACCTCTAGCTGCTGCAGCAGAAATCATAGCCATTGCAGTGTCAAGTTACTGCTTGCCTGACAAAAGTGGGAACATAAAGGCGCTTTCACACTGAGGTCCGGGAACACTTGGCCCTGAGGCCAGCTGATTTTGGTCAGTAAGAATGCAATCGGTCAGTGCTCGGGAACCGATCCCAGGACGGCTTGCAGAGGTGGTCTAGGGAACGATAGGCGGGGTATGTGACTCAAAAGAGGATATAATAACTATTCGACTCTATCGCCGTAAACAAACAACTATGGCTGCAAAAGGATCCCTTTGTAGCAAGAAGAAGAAGTGCAATGTCTGTTGAAATATTCGACGACAACATATAACTCAGAGATTTACAGAAGCATCCGAGAACATTCTGCTGTTGTAGCTCATTCACATACAGCTTGTAGTGCATTATGGGATTCTTTTCTGCTCATCATGGTTATAAAGTTACTATAGCTTACTATAGCTTTCTGACTCAGTCTGAACTTTATCCTCTTCCCTCTCTCATCAAGTATTTCACTCACAGTGCCTCAATACTGTATATAGTATATTATCTTAAGACAAATGTCCTCACAAAGACAGAATTCTAATGAGAACACTGAATTTGTCACACATTCTCATTATCTCTACATCCAATGAGCGCAGCAGGACAGGCCAGATAAAGCTTTTTTGATTTATAACAAATTGAAAGTTCTTTAAAATAGTGATTTAATTGATGTTATAAAAGCGAGCAAGATATATGGAACACCATTCCATGCAGTTGAATCTCTTCATACTTACAAGTCTACAAATGAGATCCGCTCTGTAGAAGAGAAAATGTTAAAAATGTTAACTTTTATGCTCGTATTAAGGCACAGCAAATGTTTTATGAAGTTACACCTGGTTTGCATTCTGGTCACGCTTCACATTAGATGAGAAACGCATCTTGTTTATTTTATTTCATTTTACTTTATTTATTTATTTATTTTTAATCACTAGACCAGAAATGGACTGTGTCATTAACAGCATCCTTGCCTTAAGTCAGAAAAGCATATCTGCCAATCGCTTAGTCAGTGGCCTCCAGGACTTAATGGACTGTGACACTGGTAAACACTTGGTCTATGCAGCGTGTGTGTGTATGTGTGTGTGTGTGTGTGAGTAGAGACATTAAATACAACAGGCATCATAGGAACTATGACAGATATAAGTCAAGGCTTTAGGAAAGAATAAAAGTGGGCACACATCATATATTCTGTTTTAATATCCTCACAACAATGATGGTGCAATAGATAGCTTTGCTTTCTCACAGCTCCAAGGGCACGGGTTTGATCTTGAGCTCAGGTTACTGTCTGTGAGATGCCTCACTCTGTGTGTTTTCCTCTCATCTTTGTTAGTTACCTCTGCATTTTCAAGCGTCAATCCTTTGTCCAAAAACACATTGGTAGACTGATCATACTGTATCTAGGCTGAATGAATGTGTGAGAGTGCACATACACGATGCCCTGTAATGGACTGGCATGCTACTTAGGGTGCATCAGTAAGTCCATCAGTCACTGTTCTTGAAACCTGATCCAGCTCAACCTCATCAGGATAAAGTTCCCTTCTCATTGTGTACTGTATACTGCTTTATCCTGTATACAGGGTCGCATTGGGCTTGGAATCTATCCCAGGAGACTAAGGGCATGAGGTGGGGTACACTCTGGACGAGATACCAATCCATCGCAGAGCACACACATACAGTACACACACACACTTGGGAATGCCAGTTAGCCTAATCTGCATGTCTTTGGACTTTCAGAGGAAATCATAGTACCCTAGGAAGCCCACCAAGCACATGGAGACGGGGGTGTGCATGAAAACTTCATCCACACAGATCCCGAGGTGGGAATCGAACCTTGGTGACAGTGTTTACCACTAAGCCACCGTGCCACCCAGGATAAAGTCGTTACTGAAAAAAAGACATAAAAGTAAGTAAAAATAAAAGAACGGTTCACGTAGAGTTTTTGAAATTGCTAATAATGATGTAACATTCACTGATGCTGAATGCATAGGAGACAGTTACAGTTACAAATAGGAAGAACACCTTTGATCCATGAGATTTTTTATTTTAAACATACTATTGAAGGAGGATTTAACATGATTAAATGAATATTTTAACAGGTTGGAAAATATGGCCTAAAATGGTCTGTGCTCTATGATCTAAAAAAAAATGTAGAAGAGTCTTTTACTACACTAGAGAAATCAATATATTTAAATTAAGGGAAGAACTTCCACTCGAATAAAAGGTGTAAGTTGAACCAAAAATAAATAACTGTAAACAATGGTAAAAATTGGTATATTTGTATTAAACTCCATAAATACTATTAAATACATTTACAACCTTATTTTATATCAGACATAAAATCCATATGTAAAAGCTACACTTACTTTTATTGAGTGTACAGTGTAACACTATAGACAATTTCCAACTGATAAAGATGTACTGCATTGAAACCGCAGTTCTCCTTTTAGATTCGTAAAGTAGTTTTACCATAAAAGATGTGGCAGTGCTGTGTGTACTGAAAGCATGTTTATTAGGGGCAAATAAACAGCTACAGGTTACCACATTTATAACTAACATGAGAAATGTAGCTTTGCTATGGCTACAGATAAGTGTATATACTAAAATTATATAGTGTTCCAGTGGAACTTTTCAAATGCAACATCTGTGGACAGACCTGAAAATGGCGGTGAATTTGAGTTGCCTTTCCAAACTGGTTAAGCTTGAATAATTCTGCTTCACATCTGAAATGCAGCTGTCCCAGGAACTGCTTTAATGGCCCAAATGTTGAATTGGCTTGTGGCTGAGATCAGGACAGGATGGAAGAAAGGATGGAGGAAAGGTGTGCCAGGCATATAGCATCATTCACTAGCAGACTTGAGGCTGTCATTGCTGCCCAAGGCTCTTTAACCAACTATGATGGGTCTGAATGCTTATGTTGTTGTAAGTCTTTTGTTTGTTCCCGTCGAGAGGTCGCAACAGCAGACCATGCAATACGCACACAAGTTTTATGCCGGATGCGCTTCCTGACGTAACCATTCCACCTTATCCGGGCTAGGGACAAGTGGCTGGGGTTTGGGCATTGGACATGTACAGTATGGCAGATGAGTAACCCTTGGTCTAAATACTTAGGCAAATGGGATATTTCAGTCATTATTTGTTATAAATTAACAAAACACAATGGAGTATTGTGTGTAGAATGATGAGAAAAAAGATATACAGTAAATCCATTTTAAGATATGTGTGACACATTGCAAAATATGGAAAATTTTAAGAGAGAAAACGTTAAGCTTAACTTAAAAAAAAAAATATATGCTGATATTGTTGCTCATATCCCGTACTGTATCTCTCAAGTTTTTTTCATACCTCTCTATTTGCCAAGTGTTTCCATGACAGGCTCTGGATCCACCATGACCCTGAGCAGCACAAATCAGTAGCTTAAGATGAATGTATTAATTAATAAGATAAAAGTAATAAAGTTAAAGTAAACTTTAAAATTTAAATGTAAGATTTGGTACAAGTTAAGATGTATTTTATAATGAAATTCTTAGTCAATGTTTACATACATAAAATCTCTGGCTCTATTTTCATTTTGGCTAATGGTTTCCTACATTACCGACAATTCAACTTGGCAATCTGTGGATACAGCTAGTGGGATCTAGCTATTATATCATCTTTATCTACCTAAAGAGAACAATGTAGCAGCTCTTTACCCTGTTATGATTTACCTTCTTAACAGTATGCTCGATCAGGATGCTAACACTTAACTTTCGTTCTAATGCCGGCATGAATGCCATCATGCCAATCAATGAGTCTTTACTGGTTGAGTCGGTGCAAATGCTTCTAGAAAAAAATTCAACAATTTAATATCAATTTAGAGTGTAATCGGAAATGCTAGAACACCACAACTATATGCAGGATATTTCCACTTGCTAAGATGACATTTTTCCTAATGACATCAGGACTCTCATTAAGTTGACATTAAACTGCTGGAAAATGGAAAGTGAGAAAAGAAGCTCTTTTTGTTCTTTGGAGCTAGCAGTATTTTTTTTGTAAATGATTTTAATTGTGCTACTTCAGCATGGTAGACAATCACAAACTTTAAAAAAAAAAAAAAAGTTTGCACACTGCAAAAAACACCACTCAAGGTAAAATATATCAAATAGTCAATATCTAATATGTCTTAGTATAAGATTGCAAGACTCAGCAAAATTTTAATTGGTAAAAAATACTTCTTTCTGCAGTACAACCAACACACTTTTAAGCAACATCACACATATCTCATTATCAACTAATTTAATGTGCGTCAGGGTCCAGGTTTTTTCCTTTAATCTCTGCAGTTTTTTTTTTTTACTTTAATCATTAGAGTGTGTCATTATAGTCTGCAGTTCCCAAGACTTTTAATGCTAATCTGCTACTTACATTCTGTTATAAATAAAACATCAAATGCTCCTGACATAACCGGTTTTCCAAACCAACAACTTGATTTGGGCTCCTCTTTGATATTTTAAACACTATTAAAAATGCTGTAAGGCATTTTGTTGTGCGTGTGGTGGTTCGCCATGTGCCTGTTTGACAGAGCATGTCGATATGATCACAATATTTCAATATAAATCTCTCTTTTATTCAGTGAACAGAATTATGGAACTGACTACTCCGAGAAGGACATCTTGGGTGTCTAAAATGAGCAACACTAGCAAACATCTGTCAGTATGCTTACTGCTGAATTGGATTTTTTTTCCCTCCAACAAAATCTGCCTTGAAGTTTTGCCTGGAAAAAAAAAACTGCATTGAGAATATTGAGAGTATTTTATAAAAGGTTATATCTAAAAAAAAAATAATAATACTCGACTCGTTACTTTTCTAACCATTTTTTCGACACTTTAGATATTCTTTGTTTTTGCCAGAGAAATTCATCTTTTTGAACGAATCTTTAACGTGACTCAGAATTGAGCGATTCTTTCTCAATGACTCTTCTACTCCGAGTCGTTCGTTCTTTTGTCACGTGACTCCCATGGACACTACGTGGTGCAGTACACAGGAAACAGAATTGAACGATTCTCAACGAATCTTCAAGTCCCGAGTCGGTCGTTCATTTGTCACGTGACTCTCATAGACACTATGCGGTGCAATAGAAAGAACGAACGACTCATACTGGAAGATATGAGAGGTGAGCTACTCATTCTGTTTATTATAATATGTCCTTACCTGCTTTAAAATATTTTCATTACTGGAACTATAGCCAAAATTTGTGTATGTAGACGTATTGGGGGTCTGTTTATTGAAAATGGGGGGGAGGTTTGTCTTCAGCAGTAGTAGACAGTAGCTGTGTTTTTTTTATGTTACAATCTTAACATATATAATTAGCAAATAAACTAGAGGCAAAAAATATAAGTTTCTTACATTTGTTCTGCTGGACACAGTTTATGGTATAGAGAGACCTCTTGTCCATGTTCTAATGTTATTCAAATCTGCTGAGTCATTGCAACTGAATATACAGTATATCACAGGAAATAGTTTACACTGTTCAAACATACATATGTTACCTACAGTAGGTATTTATTTCAAAAAGGGAGATTAGGAAATTTGTGTTTCTTATTCCTTAATTTGCTATTTTGTAAAGATATTTAGTTTTATTCATTTGTTTTATTAAATTTATTTCATTAATTTTATTATTTGGATTATGCCGCAATTTGTACATTGTTTTATCATTCTGTCTGACTGCTTACATAATTTCTAAAAAAATAAATCGGACATTATGATGAAACAGTTATTCAGTACTTGAGTATCTTTTCACCGAATACTTTTTTACTCTTACTTGAGTAATATTTTGGATGAGTACTTTTTACTTCTACTTGAGTAATATTATTTTGAAGTACAGCTACTCTTACTTTTTTTTTTTTTTTTTTTTTTTGGCTACTCTACCCAATTCTGGTCATATGTTTAACAAAATTACCTAGCAAAGCATGTTTAATTCAGTTATAATTATAAGTAAAAAATGTAGGTGTAGATTTGCTCAGATGTACTGTAGATTTAATGAAATCCTGATGTAGATCACTACTTAAGCATGCCAAACGGCCTAAACACAGTATTGGTGCTGATTTTATTATTATTATTATTTTTTTATGTTACATATATAATACAGAAAATGTGTGTGCCAAAGAAGCTACTTCTGATATTTATGCAACATGGAAGTGAAAATCTTGCTTGCCTAAAAATTTAAATTTGCTTATACTGTTATACTGTCTAATAATTACAAATACTAATGATTGATTATTTTTTACGAGTATTGATAGTAAAACTGGCACAAGCTTTTAGAAGCATATGACCTGTAAAAATTTTTCCTTAAATTAGAGCATTCCAGTTTTTGGTAAACAAACAAACAAAAAAATTCTGTAGTGTCCGTAACCATGTCAAATTCATGTTGCAATATCTTAACAATTTAGCATTTTAGAATAATACACGTTTTCAGGTTTATGTCTTTACATGTGAAATCTGGCCAAGTTTTATCTAAATAACAATTAAGATCAATGAAAGATTTGAATAAAAAAAAAGTTATAAACACTTCATAACAGGGCATGAAATTGTATTTAGCAGTTGTGTTTCTTTTTATCTGATAAAAATATAAATGTGTATGCATATTTTTGAAAAACAGTGATTTATGATCCTATCTAAAAATATATTTTTTAATTTAATTATTATTTAAATTTTTTTTTTTTACCTAGAGGCAACAGGGCGGTCCCAGGACCCACTGAAGGAGCTAGACTCAAAAGGGAATCCATCGTCTTCTGAGTGAAACCAATTTACCAATTATTACAGTACACTGGTACGGTAGAATAAAGTACTACTGTAACTTTGTTCGGTATGCAACTACAGTATATTGAAGCAGAGTCCTTGGGGAGGCACAGAAATAGACGGCTTTATGATTACAGCAGCAGTTCCTAGGTACAGTATCCGGGTAAGATTACCACTGGAACAAAGAGAGTTTTGGGAACTGCATATTGAATATTTAGTGTATCTATTTGCAAAATGTTTCCTTTTTCATTACACCATGAGGATAATACACGGTGCACTTTGTGTTGCCCATTTTTTTGTTGCCTGGACTGCTGCATGTACTGTAGACAGAAAAAAACTAAAATATATATATATATATATATATTTCCTATATTTCTGTGACTGGAAAATGATTCCCTAAGGTTATGTGTTGTATGATGTATATTATCAATTCTGAGGCAGCTTTTGATGCGTTCTTACAGTTACATTACTTAATTTGACAGTTTCAAAACTGATTTACAAGCAAATAAGAATTCAATCTAAGCACAGGGCTGAGTATACGAGAGTTATGAGCTTTTAAGAACTTTTGCCCTTAGTTTTAGCTGGGGTGAAAAAAAAAAGATGATCGAATCATAGCTTTTAACTCATGAATCAGATCATTTTTTTGGATCAGCAAAAATAAGTAAGAATAAAAACTGTTTTGTGCATACAGTAGATCAAAGAACTCTTACACATGCTCATAAATCAAAACAACTTTTAAGATGTCTGATGTTTATCTAAAATCTTAATATAAAATATGCAATACCTTACTCACTCATCGTCTATAGTGTTTTATCCTGTGTACATTGTTGCGTATGGGGGGGGGGGGGTTGGGGCCTATTCCAGGAGTACTTAGGGCATGAAGGTGGGGACACCCTGGACGGGGTGCCAATCTATCAAAGGGC
>JAOVVA010145104.1:0-10371 GCA_028565275.1 Leiocassis micropogon | reverse complement strand
TTTTTTTTTTCAAATATAAGTGAAAATATGTCAACTATTTACAATATCTCAGTTTAATGTACCTTGGAATTTAAGATAAACTCAGCGGTAAAAGATCATGAATAAGTTTGTGCTGATCAGAAATGTGCAGTATGACCAGTATCAATTTCTTCTTTTAATAGTAAACAAAAGAGATTAGCAAGAAGAGCCAACATCATCCTGTGGCAAAGTGTGAGTCTGACATACTAAATGTGACTCACAGACAGAAAATCAAAGCATTAAAAAAATTATAAATAAATAAAATATTTTCATTATAGATATAGTTTTAGATATGATACAATTTTGTATGTAAAATAATAATAATCTGCTACTGGGATTTTTTTAATAAATCCCATAAATTTATTTATTTATGTATGTTTGCCTTGTATTACATCTAGATTTGTTTTGGTATTTAAAGGAATTATATGAAATGCAGTGGATATATGGGAGGGTTTAGATCTCGGCCCAGTCAGAGCCTACTGGAATTAAAATTAAAATCACCAAATCAAAATGGTAGACTCTTACCTTAAAAAAAACTGCGAATATGTGTCTTAAAATATTATTCTTGGAATGTGCACACATGTTATTGTCTGCTTTTCACATTTTCTTTTCTGTCTCTTTAATATTATTTGCTTTTCACCTGAATGTGTTAATTGCTATATTACATTAAAGGTAGAAAAATATCTGTGATAACAAATCTTAGTGTCATTTTCAGGTTTTTGGATTTCATCATGAAAACACGCCATTTAGCAAACAGGTGTGTAGACTTTTAATCTCCACTGTTTATACAGACATTTATATTTACTGTACTGTACATAACACCACCTTTCTCACCTTCCCACTACCAACTGCATGTTTCAATACACTTTCTGACACACTGAACGTCATAATGCTGAAGCATGCACTTTACATCGCAATACCAAGTGACAACAGCTATTTGCATATGATGTTAATTAGCACCTCATGTAAATAAGACCAAAGCCATCACTGTTATTTATGTCTAATAGTTTTAGATTTACTTTTTAATGAAATATCATGTGTTACTCCAATGCTGTACTTATTTTAAAAAGTAATGTCTATCTATGATTTACTTTTTTATTTCTGTATTTACATTCATTTATTTTTTAATTTCATTTGAATGGTGACTTGTTTCTGGCATTTAAAATCATCAACAAAAGTGATCAACGTTTTCTTTTGGATTTTACTGTATTCGGAGAGTAATGAAAGTTTTTCCAGACAATACATTGATTTATGAGTATAAGGGGTCAAACCAGGACTTTTAATTGTGCGGAATAACAGAACACAATTGAGAGATTGAGAAACTGTTAAAAACTCCCTCTATTTCTCTTTATGTTTCCCTGCTGCACTAATGCACTTATCCCAGAGTTTCACTAGTGCTTGGATACCATTAAGGTAGAAAGTTCTCTCAGTCCACCAGAGCCATGAAAACTGAAAACTGAAATCTGAAACGCCAGCCTCCCGGGAACTCCTTTAATGACCCAAACATGTGGAAATGGCTTGGAGTGAGGCCATGACTGTACAGGGATGTTTCAATAACTTCCAGTCAAGTTTATGTAAGGTGCAAGAGGTTGTAAAAACAGAACACCTTTGGTGTTTAATTCAGGCCTTTTGGTTCGTTTGTTTTTGCTAAGACCATTTCATGAGAATGACTGCAAATTCACGGGAATGACTGCAATGACTCCAGATTGTCATTAACAGACATTAAATGTCATTAACATTAACGGCCTTCTTTAAAAGTTTAAAAGGCTAAGAGTCTCATCATGGTACATGATACTCACAGGTGGTACTAACAGGCTTTCAAATGGCCTGTAAGCGCCTGCATGTAGTAATATAAGAAACATATCTCTTACCAGCACAGCTAGCATATGCGCTCAAACGCTCAAAAGTCCCAGTTTGACTTGAACTTCCCTTGTATTTTTAAATTTTGCAGAATAACTCTATTTCATTGTCATCGCCTCACTTTTTTATTGACTTGTTCATTATACTCTTGAGATTTTTGCTTTTGACCAATACCTTTAGTATTAGTATATTAAACCTGTTTTTGGATCATTTCTTTGCTAAAGTCCCACTTTTTATTTTTATTATGTATGTTTACATATACACAACCTGAAAATTTTTCTAATAAATAAGTTCAGTGAAACTGCCCAGGCTCCATCAGTCTTCTGCTCTGTCAGTTGGGGAAAGATAAATGTGTGCCCAAGATGACCATTTATCAAAATCGTTGAGTCATCCTGGATTAGATCATCTTTCCTATCAAAGCATTACTAGGACATGGGTTCCATTCCAAGAAGAAAAAAAAAAACTTCTCCTAAAACAAGCCAGCAATGTCACACTTATTCCAGATGGAGGCACTAGTTATTCATATCACTTCTGATAAATTGAATACTGCTATAGGCTTGTCCCTGGTGCATGAGTTAAAGTTGGGTTAAAGTATTATTATTCCTCATCTTGCACATGTGAATGTTTTTTGGGTACGGTTAACCGTAAATTGCCATTTCTGTTCGGTCATATCAATTCAGGCAAGAAGTTAAATTAAATCAATGCATTAAACACAAGATGTAAGACTTCATTACAGACAAGATGCAACATTCAGCCTCAGGTCTCTAACGCATTTAATACCCACACATCATGAAACAAATCAAAACATCACTGCCTACAGGCCAACAGCGAATGACACCGATAAACCATTCCCAGCGAGGCTTTGTCAACAAAGAAGAGAACAATGACCCTCTCTGCCTAGTTGGCGTTATGAGGCCATCAGGTTGTGTGTGAAATGTGCTGCCGTTGGCGTCTATAAGTGTCACTAGGCACTAAATCAGCCAGTTTCACTTGAGTAATTCTAAACCCTGAGGTCCTCACCAGCTCTAAATAAGATAGAAAACTGAATCAGGCGTTTCCATGACAACAGCCTCATTCTGATTTAAAGTGTAAGGCTCTGAGTGGTCACTTGTTGCACCCAATGAAGTCTGAAGCAGGCTGAGGGCCAAAAGAGGTGAACTGACACATATCACACAAAACAAGAAGCACTTACATTCCCCGTGTGTTGCTGTTCAACCCTCTCAACACTCAACGGGGGGAAAAAAAGTCAGTTTCTGTTTGTGTGCCGCTCTTGGACGAGGGCCATTGACCGATGCAAGTGTGCCGTAACTACATCTGTTATATTTTTTTACAAGAATTTTTCTTTTCACTTGTCTGCACACACAACATTGTAGAGCTTGGTATTTTCTTTGCAGCTGGCAAAACCTGATCCAGTTGAACAGCTATTAGTCAAACCCTTCATAAGCTGCATCAGGTGTGTTGGAGTAAACTTCAAACTGTGCATGGCAGTGTGCCATCAGTGCTGGAGAAAGCCCTGGAGTTGTTTTGTTCAAGTGCAAAACATTGTGGAAATCTGGAGCTCACAAACTTTTGCGAATCGTTTTAGTGTAAATTCTCTTTTGATAGCAAAATAAAATGTATCAAGATATTCTATTTAAACGATATGCCAGACATGTATCAAAGAGTAGAGCTGTTAGAACTTTCCTTCATGCAAAAAAAAAAAATCATAGTTTGGTTCAGAGAGCACCAGTGAAAATGCTATTTTATTTTCTAATCTGCATAAATAAAATAAGGGTTTTCTCAGGTCAGAACTCGCTCTTTCAATGACATCTTTATTTAATAAAGCTTTGCCAGGGCTTTGGTATCTGCCTGAAGTTAAACCTGCACCATAAAAGAACTTAATGTTAAGTAGAGCAAATGTGCCAGATGATAAACCACAAGTTTTGACAGCGTACTGCACATGCGTCAAACTGTAGGCGTGTCTTAAATCGACTGCTGCACAGAATTTAATTAAACTTTAGTTTCAGTATTTTTATTATTATTTTATTTTATTTCATTTAAAATGATATCACTGATTACATTAAAGCTGATCAGCTTATTTCTAGCTTTAACCTTTAACAATGGCTAGTTTAATATAATTTTTTATTATATATTATACTATTCAGACCAACTTGAGTGAAATGTAAAATCTTTACATTCTTTACATGGATTTCAGAATCCTTTCAGTATTTAATACTTTTTGCTTTAGGGATGGTGTGCACTAATTCTGGCATGGACTCCACACATTTATGCAAAAGCTTGTGATTTATTTTAGATCAGATCTATTGGCGTGAAATTTGATCACATGCTCCAACAGAAGAGAAAATCCAAGCCTTTGGTTCAAAGATGTTAATATTGTCAGTATCACACATTCGCTTACGTTTAAACAGGGATTTAGAAGTAGTACATAATCATGAATAATAAACAGTCGAGATTTAGATCATTCACATTTTCGTTTTAAATATTGTAATATTTAATGCTAAAATCTTCCTGTTATTTCAGATTTTACATCATTAAAACAGACTTGCTTTGATGTCTCAGACTTTAGGACCCTTTTGTGTAGTTCTACTGAATTTACTATACAGTATATGGAATCAATCATGAGTAGTTACAGAATTACTTTATGGTAGGTTGTTGAATTAAGCATGATGGAATTTAAATGGTTACAAGTTGCAATTCAATAAATATTTATAACAACACACAGCCTGGACAATAAGGCTGTCTTTTGAGATTTTTTTTATTTTGGCCTCATCT
The DNA here is from genome assembly GCA_028565275.1 of Leiocassis micropogon. Lineage (NCBI taxonomy): Eukaryota > Metazoa > Chordata > Actinopteri > Siluriformes > Bagridae > Leiocassis > Leiocassis micropogon. The sequence continues at coordinate 5,721 of JAOVVA010145104.1, read as the reverse complement.
AGAAACGGATCATAAAAAGAAATTTGAGACATGTACTTGGGTTAAGGACTGGATAATGCTTAGTCGTCAACTTTGTAAAAGGAATGTGATCAGAAGGAATCATGAATCGAGATCACTTACTGTATACACATGGTGAAGTTGCATTGTAAAAAATGACAGTAAACAGTTTAACAATGAAAATAAGAACATTTCTACACACACAATGTTATGAAAACTTACAGGATTGGGACTAAACAGATGTGTCTTCATAAGAAACCCACTTGTTAGTGAGTCTTATCAGAAAAGATAAGATATACCGTTATTTTTCCCAGAGTGGGGAAATTTCTATAAAGGGCTTCAGTTTGTTAGGGAGTATAAAGCTTAAACTTTGGAGCAATGGAAATAGCTCATGTGGTCTGATGAGTTCTGCCTAAGCCATACAGAGCGATGGGCGTGTCAGGGTAAGAAGAGAAGCACATGGAATGATGCACACATCATGCATCCACTGTACAAGCCTCTGGAGGCAGTGTTACTGTATAATCTGGGGTTGCTTCAGTTGATCAGGTCTAGACTCAGTAAAGTTATGTAGCAATAAAATGAAGTCAGCTGACGACCTGAATGACCAGGTTATCACATCAGTTGTTGTTTTTTTTCTGTGATGACACGGCTGTATTCCAGGACTCAAATTGTGAAAGAGTGGTTCTGTGAGCATGAGGAATCATTTGCACAAATGAACTGGCCACCACATTGTGTGCCATAATTAAAGCCAAGGGCGATCAAATAAATTCTTAGAATGTGAAATTCTTTTTGGCCAACATGTTTTGTATTTTATATGATGGACGGCTGTCCCATGTAAGGGGAATTCTCTAGTTTGCTCTCGGTGTTCTTGGGTAAAGCTCCAGATCTGAGCTGTCCTGTTACTGATCAGGTTAAAGCACCTACTGAAGATGAGCACATGAACACATAATTAATGTATATTTGCTAGCAATTACTAACTGATTTAAGGGTTCTGCTTAAGGACTATTTTAAAGTATTATAGAGAGTAATAAGGCGGCACGGTGATATAGTGGTTAGTGCTGTCGCCTTGCACCTCCAGGGTCCGGGTTCGATTCCCGGCCAGGCTCGAGTCTAGTCAAGAGACACAATGAATTGTTTTCCAAAGAGATCTTTAAGAGCTGTGAGGAGTTAAAATTGTCATATACAGTATAGACAGGACAATTTATGGGAATAGGCTGGGAATTGAACATTACCATTGACCCAGCCAATGCCCAAACTCCAACCACTGGATGATGTGCCTGTCCCAAGCCCGGATAAAATGCGAGGGTTGCGTCAGGAAGGGCATCCTGTTCCAAACCTGTGCCAAGTTTTTGTGCGGATCTCGAAAACAGACAGGAACATTTTTAGACTTAAATCTTGCTAGTAGTTGAAAGTGTTTTCTTCCACTATAGAATTTCAAACTAATAAATAAAAATTGGCAGCAGCTTAACCACCCTGTTCAGTCTGGATCAACAGATGAAAATAAAACACACACATACACCCTTTTTCAATCATTTTCATTACATAGGTCATTGTATAAAAGCTCGTGCTCAGGCTCAGGCTCCAAATTGAATCTTCCAGATGGAATAAGTATAATAAAATTCAACTCACAACCTGAGTCTATTTTGATGCTACCTAACTCTAAAGCACCTGGCTTATCTGTCTACCGGTCTAGGTTTTCTGCTTGCTGAGAATTAGGTCATACTTACCTGTTGATCAAGTGCTATTGATGATCTTACCAGTGAACTCACGCAACTACTAGACAGAACCATTTCTGCAATCGCTCTGCCGTCTGGTTTTAAAGAATTATTTTTAAAAAAAAAGCTCTTATTTCTTTGGATTTGACTTATTGAGCGCATCATGCACATTTTTACTCAGTGTGAATATATTTTTAAGGGACCTAATTAAATTACGGCGCAGCATGTATTATCATCGCTCTTCATCAAGCTCGTTCGCATCCTTTTAATTATACAGATCATGAGAGCAAGTGTGCTACGGCTTTTTTCACACACAAACAGTACAGTAGCACATCTTTAAAATGTACACCATGTCTCTTTCTGTCTGTCAGTACCAACAACGAGGTTCTGTCATGACACATGCATGCCACTTCAATTCAAATAACCCATTCAATTCAAAATAAATAAATAAATAAAAGTCTGCTGCTCAAGGATGAGACTTATTGTAGGGTTCTCTTTATTCCTTATTGCTGAATGAATAATTTATTATACTTTCATCATTCATTCATTATTAACATTGCATCTATGATACCAGCCATCATCCCTGTGATTCTGTTTTTGATGACATTGCTGTGCATTTCAGACATTCACAGTAAAGCATGAGGATCGACTGATTCTGTTGGATCATTAGATCCTTAGCCCTCCATCATCAAAGTCAGTTTCAGAGTTTTTTGGTTGAAGCACTGGGATGTGATTAAAACTCCCAGCCGTGCTACATCAGTGTCACTGCTGTACTGAGAATAAGCCATCACCCAAATAATATTGTTAGATGCTTCAATGGATAGGGTTGATGAGGTCGGCCTAAGTGTGTAATGGGTGGGCAACAATCAATAACTGTAGACAGATAGTATGTGTATCTGAGAAGTCAGTTATAACCTTGATGATCTTAAAGGAGAAGCTTGTTCTGAAATACACAGCCCGGCCCAAAAAAATATCGCACACTTGAAATGGTGTATTCATGTGTGAAAATAATTCCCACTCCTCCCAGAACCACTCTTACACAATTTGAGTCCCGGAATAAACCCGGGCCATCAGGGTAGAAAAACTCCATGGATATGATATCCTAGTAATTCAGTACATTCAGGTTGTCAGCTGACTTCATTTTATTGCCACATAATGTTGCTGAGCCTAGACCTGAGCAACTGAAGCAACCCCAGATCATAAGACTGTCTCCAGAGGGTTGTAAAGTGGGCACAATGCATGATGGGTGCATCGCTTCATGTGCTTCCCTTCCTACCCTGACAGGCCCATCACTCTGGAATAGGGTCAGTCTGGACTCATCAGACCACATGACTCCAAAGTCCAATCTCTATGCTGCTTTAAAATGTACATGTTTTTTTCCCTGATTAGTCTCACTAACAAGTTGTTTTCTTATAGCCACACAGCTGATTAGTTCCAATCCTGTTGATTCTCATCACGTCATGCATATGGAAATGCTTTTACTTTCACTGTCAAACATTTCTGTGATTTCTTTTACTGTCATTTTTTTATAACCATGCACCGTAACTCAGCATTTAAGTGATCTCCATTCATGTTTTTTCTGAACACGTTTCTTCCACAAAGTTGAAGGTTCATCACTATTCTGGAACATTTTAATAATGTTTTGGACAGTTTGAACCCAATTCTAGTAATTTTAAATTTCCTTATTTTATTTCGGTGCTTAATGCAGGCCAATAAATTGGACTTTATGAAATGTTGACCTTTTTTGCTCCAGTACAGTAATGGTTAGCACTGTGGCCTCACATCTCACAATGATGGTTCGAGTCCCACCTTTAGGTCTGTTCTTATGCATTTGATGGTTCGAGTCCCACCTTTATGTCTGTTCTCATGGAGTTTGCCTGTTCTACCCATGTTTAGTGGGTTTCCTCTGGGTACTATGCCTTCTACCTATAGCCTATAGTATTAGTGGTATATAAAATAAATGAATGTTTATAGTAAAATATATATATATGTGATATGTTTTGTGATGTTGGTTAGTTAAATATTAGAGGTTGTCTGCAATGCTGACATCACCATCACCAGGGGATTTACTGCTATTTTAACTTTTTAAAGATCTCTGGTAACAGTCAGGTTTCACTAGTTACTTGTTTTTTTCCCACTTACTGCTCCAGAATGCAATGTAGTTGTGCTGAGGTACAGAAGATGCTCGGCTTGGCCACTTAGTGATTTAGAAGATGAACGGTACGAGTGGTGATGGTGTTGGCATGAATGTAGAACTTGAGGAAAAACACTAAAAAGAATTGAAGTGCTACGGCTTCTGTCTTTTTAGGTAGAGATACAGTAAAGTGTACAAGGGGTAAGGAAGGATAACCCTTGAAGGCCACACACACTCACACACTACAAGCAATTTGGAAACGCCAATCAGCCTTAGAACTGTTGGAGGAAACTCATTAAGCAGGATGGAGCACATACAGTACAAATTCAACACATATAGACAAGGGGTGAGATTCGAACCCTCAACCCTGTGGGGTAACAGTGCCTCATTGTGGGTAATTTCCATGTGAATAAATGCTTAACTAAATAATTGTTTAAAAAAATAAATCTATATTCAGTCATTGAGGATTTTTGAAATAAACTACCAACAGAGGGATAAGCCCACGTTGCCTTGTGTTTAGTTGCTGAGTTCTTGGTTGTTTCGCCCCCAATTCTTTTACATTTTGTTCCATTGCCCCTCTTATTACACTTAAGCACCAAATATTATGGTCGGTCCCAAAGATTATCCGATTGCATTGGTAAATGTCTTGTACATCAAACAGACACAGCCTTTTTTTCCCTGATTGCTTTTCTGTTGCCTTTAAAAGATATACTTGGTCCCAAAGTGGATATTAGTCTTGGACCGAAACCTAAATGTGTTTATGTTCATAATCATCCATCTTCCTCTTGGGAGGTCTCTCACTAAGTTTGCCATGGAAATTTTTTCAAATATTTTGTCAAGGAAAATGAAGTACTGTTTGGAACAATGACCTTTGAGTCCCCAGTTCTAGATAATCCAGGCATTTGTGGACAGAGACAATGTGTACACAGAGTGACAGAAAAGAGAAAAATAGCGTGAGTAATTGTGTTTGTGTGCCTGTGCATGTGTGTGTGTGAGAGAGAGAGAGAGAGAGAGAGAGAGAGAGAGAGAATAGTGTAATTGTTCTCGCATCACTGAAGGTGTGTTGTGATGCTTGTCCCCAGATGCCAAAGCAAGAGATGGTCGTCTCAGTTTTCCAAACAGTTTTTTTTTCCTCATTTGGCCAGACTCATCTCTAAAGTAAAATTACCAATACCAACCACCTGCCTACAAAAAGCCCCAGAGATCAGCACATCTCCCTGCTACAGTATGTGTGAGACAATGTGAGGCCGGTCGAGCTCTAGCGGCAGCCTCTGTGCTCACTGAGAAGGAAGAAACATCTTTTACAAGAGGTAAGATTCAAGTGTTGGGTGTACAAAGTAACGCTTTAGAGTACTTGGATTACTTTTTTAATGTAACGAGTACTCTAACGCGTTAGGTCCACCATTTAAGTACTCAGTTATTTAGTTTTATTTTCAAAAATGTAATCCGTTATTCAGACAATTTACGTAATCTGTGAGCCAGACAGCAGTGATTCCGTTAGTGTGTGTGTGTGTGTGTGTGTGTGTGTGTTTGAAAGTCGTCCTACAAGCCCCGCCCCCAATAACCCCCCCCCCTCTGTTATTCCTGCTGTTATAGCCCTATCTCAGCTATGCTGTTTGACTCGCGGTGAGAAGCGGTGTTAGGCACTGTGAGCCGTCGCGAGTGACCGCCCGACGTCCCACATTCTGCAAGGTCTGCGAGGACGGACGCGCAGAAAGATGGAAATGTAATCATAGCGCCAAACTCGTGGTGAATCATGATGAACCGTACGTATGGCCACCGCGCGAAACCGCGTAGCTGAGATAGGGGTATTAGTAGTTAACAGATTATGGGCCAAACTTTGCTGAGTGATGATGGTAGAATAATTATAAAGGT
>JAOVVA010145056.1:0-10372 GCA_028565275.1 Leiocassis micropogon | reverse complement strand
GTGTAGAAGTCAATCGAGCGCCACTACAAAACTCAACATAAACGTCTAGGACGTTCAGAGCGCGTTCGTTTATCCAAAAATTAAACGCCCGTGTGAACAAGGCCTAAGTGTTTAAATGTTACCAGTGTTTATATAGAGCTAGCCTCGTAATCAGGAGATGGACTGATTAGATTTTTGGCTAAGGTCACTGCAAGGTGATATTTCAGAACTAGCTTTTTTTTTCAATGAGTAGGAACATACTTTTCCTTTTTGAAGTATACAGTACGTTAAGGCTATTGAAAGCAGTGATTCTGGGTTTCATGCTGAATCGTGCAAGTATGTGGACTGGACTGATATCCTGCCCTTAGGGCTTAATGGGTATGTGGTGCACTGTGATGGACAGGTGTCCAGGGGCCTGAACCTGTACTTGTTTTTCCCTGGCATTTTTTTACAGATTTGTTGGGCTCTCACTGCACTCGTTGAGAATGAATATATAAGTAATCAATCTTTACCAAAGATTTTAATAATTCTGGATGTGATTGGTTATTGCAATACATAGATAAGATAAGATGAGATAAGATAAGACACGAAAAGATTAGGATAAGATAACAAAGGATAAGATACAATAAGATAGGATGAGATAAAGCAAAACAATGAGAAGATACGATAAGATAAGACAAAATATAACACCAAAAGATCAGGATAAGATACAGTAAGAAAGAATAAGATACAATAAGCTAAAATAAGAGGATGAGATAAGGCAAAACAGAATGCGATAAGATAAGAAGGGTAAGACAAGATAAGAAAGGTAAGACTAGACAAAAAATTGCAAGACAAGATGAGAATGCACAATAAGACAGAATTGTAAAGGATAAAATACAGTACGACTATGATAAGATGATAACAGAATATAATCAGACAGAATAAGATAGGTTAAAATAAGATAAGGAAAATATAAGATTAGATTAAAAGGACAAGAAGAGACCAATAAAGGATAAAACAGTTAAAGGTAAGACAGGACAATATAGAAAACAATAAGAAAAGACAAGACAGGATATGATAAGAAAAGAAAAGAAGTGGCAAGAAAAGAGAAGAATAGGACAGATTAAGATACAATACAATAATACAAGATAAGACAAGGCAAGATCAGGTACAATAAGAAAAGACAAGAGAAAAGGAATTAAACAATAAGACAGAATAAGATAAAAAAGACAAGATACAGTAAGACAGGATAAGAAGATAGGACTTTATTGATCACTAGGGAAATACTTTCATTACCATTGCATCAACATGCTCAGTGCAGCAAAGGCAGAAATACAGGTAGTAATTTATTCCTCCGGGTGATGAGATCCCGTCACATTTCATATGAAATCAAATCCCATTTTTTAATCAAACTTGATAAATAATACGTCTAGACACACAGAGATTCCCTGGGCAGCGTTGACCTCAATAAAGCCGAGACAAACAAAACCTCAGCCCCACACATCATATAGACAGAGTGCTAACATACTGTGCTCTCTCACGCTCTCTCTCTCATGCACACACACACACACACACACACCTCATCTCTTGATATTGCTTCCTCACTCTCTAATTGCTCAGTGTTTTTCTCCAGGTAATTAGACCTCGTCATTATGATCTAATTACCGGCTGTCCCCCACTTCCTCATAAAGCTTCAGTGCTCATATTGTGTTTAAAGGAAAAGCAGACCTTGTGAGGATAAATACCGAGCCGTGCTGATGAACGATGCTCTGCGTCACCATCGTTCAGCTCGCCTCATGACCCATTTATGTTGTAATTGGAGGCTGCTGTAAGGTCGAGAAATTGGACCCGAAAGTTTTTACGTCTGTGCATGTTTATACACACACATTTGCTTGGAACGCCGGCTGAGTGCAGAACACGATAAACAGAAAGTTTTTCAACATTACAGTTGTAATAGCTTGGTTTCCATGGTGATTTCGGTTCTTCTGATTTGTGTATCCTCTCACATTCAGAACTAAAGTTATTTAAGGACTAAAACACGGTGTTCCATCGATATATCATAAAATTATCAACTGTGGGTTAGTATGATGAAGCAGCGTTACAGTTACATCATGCCCTGAAGTGTTTCACATTTAATTTAGCATTGTTAATCCTACTGTATGTTTATTTATTTATTGTTTATAAATATCCTTCCAATTCAATTCACTCAGTAAAAAAAAATTTCAGTAAACACTTTTAAGTTTTTTTGTTTAAAAAAAGTAAATTCAGTATTTCTACATCCAATTTAATGTTTTAAATAATAAAATAAAATATGCTATATTGTTTATTGATATTGTTCTAATTATCCTTAATTACTCACTTAGTAATTAACTTTCCTTCCTTTTCTTTTGTTCTTTTCTTTCTTTTTTTTAATATTCTTTTTACCAAGGGGCGAGTCACAATCATCCGAAAGATCCTGGAGAGCTGAACTAAAAGAGCGCACTGCTGATCTCCAGTGGAGGATTTTACACGGGGCACTTCAGTTAATGCTTCTGTCACTGTTCTGAACCCTGCAGCCTCAAACAAATGTCCATTTTGTTCCTTGACTTAAAACTATCTTTTACTGTTTTTAGAATGAAGCAGACTCGCCAGTTTTTAAAGTATCTTAAAAAATGTTTTTAATCAGTTTAATAAAAATAAAAATCAGGAACCAGCTTCATCCTGGGCGCAGAATAAATAAAATGAAATATGTTAAATGGCAGCTTGTGAATTTCCTCCTCAGAGAAGCTAAAATGGCCATCTGTGTACACAGGACAAGAAAATGGAGGGCAGAGCAGGTCAGGAGGTCAGTGCGGTGTGTCGCCGTAACGTCACGTCCAGACTGTGGCTAGAGTTCGGCTTTTACAAACTGATGGGAGACTGAAAGACTTCCAGGCAGCCGTGGTGTTGAAGAGGCTTTATATAGAGGATAAAGAACTGCACTTTACACACTATGTTACTGAGATAGGAGTTTTTTTCTCTGCTTTATTTACTTACCTACGTATCTAGCAGGTCACTGCTTTAAAACACCAGTGAATTTTAAAGTGAGCTCAAACATTGTGTCAATGCATTTTATATATTTAAATAATAATCTAAGGACAACTAATTTAAATAATCTCAAATTTCTCTCTCTCTCTTTCTTTCTTTCTTTCTTTCTTTCTAATCCCATTGTCTTATTTTTTTCCTCTCTTTCTTTTGTGCTTTTTCATTTATTTTTTTCTTGCTTTCTTTTTTCATTGTTTCATTTTCTTTTTCTCTTTCTTTCTAATCCTCTTGTCTTTATTTTTCTCTCATTCTTTCTTTCTTTCTTTCTTTCTTTATTTTTCCTTCTTTCCTTTTTTATTTGTTCTTTTTCATTTTCTTTTTTTTTCTCTCTTTCTTTCTACTTTTTTACATTAATTGGACATTTAAAATAATAACCATACTTATTCATTCTCAGTAACCAATAAACTCCTACGTTTTTATAGAGTTTGTTCCGAAAGTCCTGGTTGCTCCTCACAGCTCTACAGACGAGGCGTGTGAATCTGCCAACAGAGATGAGTTTGATGATCGTGAGATGAAAGTGTTTTGCACATCAGTCATCTATTATCCAGCACTTAGATCTGAGATCTGTTAATCAGATGTCTCGTTAGTGCACATCAGATGAGAGCAGGTGAAGCTGAAATTGATTGACAGCAGCGGAGCTGCAGAGAGTTTAAAGACGGACGGGAAAGTGTTTTATCACGGCTTTATTCTGTCTGCTGTGTGAGTGAATAAAGTGTGTGATGCACTGAGTGGGAGTGCGGTGCGTTGAACCGAGTCTCCAACATCACGACCTCCGTCTCTGTGCTCAGGGTGGATCAATACCACAACATCAGCACTTACTCACTCACTCACACACACACACACACACACACACACACACACGCACAAAACTATAAAACATTCTCACATACAGTTATTTCACACAGTCCTGAACAAAGGGTGTGATCTGAATCAAGCCGACACTGAAACAGGAAATAAAAGAAATGAAAAATAAATAAAATCAGGGTTCGAAACAGTTGTCACAGGAAGCTTTAGCGTCTGTACACGGCTAGAGAATCATTATCACTGCACTGTATGTGTGTATGTGGATTAGTCAGCTTGTGTGTGTGTGTGTGTGTGTGTGTGTGCATTGGAGGGGTTGATGCTCCTGCCTCTAAGTGGAGTTACAATGATGGTAATGTAGCAGGAACGATACACCAGGTACTCTAGTTAAAAGCACAAACATGACAGGAAGTGGAACATGATGTCAATACAATGTGTGTGTGTGTGTGTGTGTGTGTTTGTCCAGAGAACATCTAGGTTGAAGAATGCATTAAAAATATAGAACAGAATAAAGAAGAGTAAGAATAAATTACAGAATAGGATCATATCGAATCAATAATAATGAACACACAGAAGAGGATGGAAGAGGAAGAGGATAAAATAAATAAAACCAAACAGAAAGTAAAAAAATAAAAACTAAAATAAAAGGCATGGTTGAACTTGGACAGGGACGTCAGAGCGACCGAGTGTGAAATGGCCGATCAGGGGTTAATAAATGTAAAAGTCCGAGTGATCCGTGTCACGGCTCTGATCTTTCTCTCGGCTCCATAAATGTCACTCAGCTCCTCCTTTATATTCAATTAAATTCTATCTGAAGTGCACTTTACAGAGGTGTGATATTCTTATAAAATAAAACACCTGTTCAGTGACCGGTGAGGACTTTTCACATTTAAGGTATGTTTAAGGAATTTACTAAAAGTTTACTGCATATGTTTATTATGAATTCATTTTTGAAAAATGGAACGAGAACTTATAAAATCATTAAATCATTGGTCATCAGAAGTAGTGAATTTTTTCGTGGATAAATAATGCTTAATCTTTTTATTTTGTGGATCAAAAAAATTTAAGAGTAATAATGAGTAATTTTTTTTTCTGTTCTGCAGTTTTTCCAGTTTTTCAAAGTATTGCTCTCATTTTCTTAAATGAATTAATGAAATTTAAACTGTTTTTTAAAAAAAACCTAAATCACACACATTGCAATTCCATAACCTCAATTTACAGCTTCATGAAATTCTGCTCATAATTTACACTCATAATTGAAACATGATAAATAACTAAACAAAATGCAAAATCATAATGTGTGCTGGATCCCTTATTATTATTATTATTATTATTATTATTATTATTATTAATAATAATAATAATAATAATAATAGTTTTATTTCCTGAGTTTCTGAATAATAAGTTAATAATAATTATTTTAATAAATTATTATATTAAAATAATAAATTTTCAGTGATGGTATTACAGTGAAACCACAGATTACGAGCATAATTCATTCTGGAAGCGTGTTCGTACTGTATATCCAAACGTAAATCAAAGCAAATTCCCCCATAAGAAATAACGAAAACTCAGATTATTCATTTCACAGCCCACAAAAATATACATAAAAATAATGAATACAAAATATTATTATTATTATTATTATTATTATTATTATTGTATCTATTGCCATCTCAGGGAGTTTTTCCATGCCACCTTCGCCGTCACCCTTGGCTTGCTCATCAGAGACAATCTCATTATTATCTAGACACATTTTTCTCACACATACACACTTCCATAAATTTTCTTTTCAAATTTTCTTTTCATTTTTGTGAAGCTGCTTTGAGACAATGACCATTGTTAAAGCGCTATATAAATAAAATTAAACTGAATTAAACTGCACTTTACCTTTAAAAAAAGTAAAAACAACAGATAAGTGTTTTTGTTAGTGTTTTGTCCATTTAAAAAAAATCCTGTGGAACAATCACAAACCGCGTTACTCGCAATCCGAGGTTCCACTGTATTCATTTCGACAGTTATTGGCAAGAGACTTGTATCATTATATTAGACATATATCAATGTGTGCAATTTTTTTATTTTTATAATTTATATATTTTAGATCATTTGTTCAATTTAAATTTAATTAAAGAATGTAGATTACATTAAAGGAATGAGAACGAATTGTTTATTGCGACATGCTGCAAAGTGCCCAAAGATACAATTTAAAAACAAATACCACAACCTCATTTCCCCTCTCGTCTGTTCCAACCACTCAACATTCAGCATCAGCAGTAGTTACTAATCACCAGCCTGATCATCTGTCATCATCTGCACCTGTTTCTCACTGGTTCATGCCTTAAGTTAGATTTGTGTTTTTATGCTTGAATGATTCCTAGATCACTGTGTGGCTTAACAAACAAACAAACAAACAAAAATAAACAGTCCGTCAGGAAGCCTGGAGAAATGTTCCTTATAACTACATAAAAAAATAAAAGAAAGTCTGACTCTTTGAAAGCACAATATGAATAAATGAGGAGGTCAGGACTTATGCACAGTACTGCACATCATCATCTATTGCTTTTTTTTTTAGTTTCCTTATATTACGTTACTTCCCTTATTAGTCTGCTTTTTATTGTTATGCTATCCATGATTTTAAAGAATATAATAATGTTTTTCAGTTTTGAGAGCAAGTGCTTTTGTTTACAGAAGGCGATCTAGAGCGATGGATCCCAATCCTGGTTCTGGAGGACCATCTGCCCTGTACATTTCAATGTCCCATGGGATCTCAGTTAATTATTTAACTAATCAGCTAATTAACCAGCCTTCTCTGATTAGTAGTGGGCGTGGTAGAGCAGGAAGAACACTAAAATCTGCAGGTCATGGGGTTCTCCATGAACCAGGTTGGGAACCACTGGTGTAGATGATATAGAAAAAACTCCTGATCATATATTTATATGTAAGAAAAAACTGAAAATGTTATAAGGTGTGTACTGTAGATGTGATTTGCCTAGGCTGGATACCACACTCAGAAAATCGACTTTAAATATGAAAAACCTTTGTTGCAAATGCTAAAAATGTCCATCGATTATAACCACGCCATCCTCTAATAATAAACGGACCTGACAACATTAAAAGAATCTTTTCCGAGCAGTGCCTCAAATATTCATGACTGTAAGATTTCACACTACAAATCCAAAGGGAATTGTTATATTTAGCTGGTTAAACTTAAATGGTGCAACGTTTTCGTCTCTTGAACTTAAACTCTGAATAGTGGCGCTTACTACTATAGACCAGGTTTCAGCATTTGGTCCTCGTTATTAATTAAACAACAAGCCTGACTCTGGAGTTTATTCTCTCTGCACACAGGGCTTGAGCTCCAGGAGATGTATTGCTGGGATCGGCGCTCCGTCTCTGTGCACCCCAACGACCTGAAAACCTCAATCAGCAGTCTGATCCTGGAGAGGAGAGATCCTGAGGAAGGCAGGATGGACAGCGTGCTCTGAATAACTCTGATATAAATGCGCTCTGTATGATTTGATGACTAAAATAATGATTTCCTTAATAATTATCATGTGCTTCTTAAGGCACATCAAGCTTTAGGGTAGCTCATTGATTTCAACCAATTTCAACCTGTTGTTTTTGGGTGACTGAAAGGTTTCACTTCTTGATAAAGCTGTATCAGGAATATAGAAAATGTTAAAATAAATAAATAAACAAACAAACAAAATTTTTTTTTTTTTTAGTTTGTGGTGAATTTCAGTCTGTAAGAACAGATGTATGTACAGCTTTTCTTTCAGAGACATTATTCTTTTATAAAGTTGTTCTAAATGTCAGCTCACTAGGGGAATGCACAAACTTTCCTGAATCATAAATGCCAATGCCACATCAAGTGTTCAAGGAAGGTAAGAGCAAAAAAAACAAAAAAACAAAAAACAACAACAACGTTGGTTTACTGGCAGTAAAAATCTATAACAATGTAAATACAGTACTTTTGGTGTTTTTTTGTGATAAAATGCGTGACAAGCCTGCAAAAAAACATTTTGTATAGTTACAATTTTTTTTCACTATACATAAAATTTTACTTTTCTGAGCTGAAATGTGTTCAATTATTTCTAACATTTAAATAAAATTTTATGTAAAGGTTTTATGTCATAAATGCATAACTGGAATACAATAAGTTTTAGCTTTATTAGAACATTATGTAATTTTAGCCTCCATGCATTTAAATAAAAACATTAATTCCTCCATCTTCGTTATTTGTAATATACATTTTTCTCCTAAAAAAAAACAAAACTGTAAATGTTATAAATTTAACAGTAAGCGAAGTGAGCATCTATGGTAGATTATGGAGGCCACCATACATCATCTTGCACAAGTATTCATACCCCTTAACTTTTCCACATTTTGTCACGTTACATCCACAAACAGAAATGTATTTTATTAGGATTTTATGTGATGTGCAAACACAAAGTGGCACATAACTGTGACAAAGGGGCACTTTTAAAAAAATATATATTTTAATCATTTAGCATTTTCTTTCCACTTCACAGTTATGTTCCACTTTGTGTTGGTCTATCACATAAAATTCTAATGAAATCTATTTATGTGAGCATTTATTTATCTATTTCTTGGTTGGAGTTTGGAAACTTCAAAATAAACCTCTAATTAGATGCTGTTTCTGACATAAAAAGTCACTTGTGGTATTTAAACACCTTAGAGTGGATCCTATTAGTATTGATTACATTTTTTGTTATAAACTATTTATTTATTTATTTATTTATTAGGTCACTTTTTTTTTCTTTTTTTAAAAGTTTTACCCCAGTTGGATTCTCTTCCATTCTCACCATTAGATTCTGTTCACATCACAAGCCATATTGCTCAATTCGACTTTGGAACACATTGTATTTGCATGTCATTATGATTTGTACATTTCGACAGCCCTAAAAATCAGATCTGTGTCACATTAGGGTAAAAAAGGGGAGGGGGTCCACCATATGGTTCCTCTGTCACACGACGCTGGTGACCACATCTTTTTTAACTGCTGCTCGAGGAACCGGCTCCGTAACACACACTGAGTTAAGCGCTATCTGCAGTGTTCTGCTTGCATGAGCTCACTGATGTGGGATTACAAATATGCCACCTCTCCCAATCTGCTTTCTCTGGGCTCCCAGTTACAGATGGCTGTAGCATCACCTGGGGCTCAAACGTGTGATCTCCAGATGGCACTCAAGAGCAGGCCTTTTAAACAACTTACAGTAAGTTTGTTGCCTTAACAGAGCGTGTAAGCGTTGTTTGATTATGATTATTTATTTATTTTATTTTTTAAGCCAGTTTCTGTTGCTGAACCAATGATGTCCGGTTGGTCACAACACACAGCTAATTAATAACTTTATCAAACTGTAAGAAAACACACAAGGGATGATTTAAATCTTGATGCAGAGCGAATGATCTACCGTTTCTGTATCTTTGTTAAACTGCCACCTGATCTGATCTATGGAGACAGATGCCAAGTCATGGTTAGAAATCATATAAATAACAACTGTTTCTACACTGCTTTGATGAAATAAACACTGCTTCAAGCTTCTTAAATTTGATGCTTGGTGTTGAAGGTAGACATAGGAAGAAGAATTGCCAAAAATTCAGCTGCCTCTAGCGAGTGGTAATTGCTTTAAACTGTATTTTATGACTTCTTAAATCACACTATAAAATCTACCGCAGCTAGAGCATACATAATAGGAAACATTTTATTTCATATACATACATTTAAGACTGGAGATAAACTATTCAAAATAAATACAAAAGCATACATCTGAACAAGTCTTCTCATACACATTCAAATCTGTTCAATTAAATTAAATTCTCTTTGAAATCTTTAATCCTTGAAATATTGTCTGGCAGATACGCTGAACATGAACACTTCTGAAAAACCTGTGATCTGCATTAATCATATTGACATTATTCCCGTTTAAGCAGCAAGGAACTGTGGATTTAAAAATGAAGTGTGTAACGAAATTGATTAATTGCCTTAATGTTCAGTGCTCTGAGAAAATCTGACATTAAATTAACAAAGTGTAAAAAAAAAAAAAAAAAACTAACAACATTTATGTCATTAGCATTAACAAACCTTGAACTGGAATATTATAAAATATTTAATTGTTTATCAGTTATGTAATGCATACAATGCTGCATGTTGCTCTGTTATTATTAGGAAATTAATCAGTGATGAGGTGGTGTTACTACTGCTGTATTACTGCTGTTACTTTATGTTATGGTATTTTTTTCTAAAACAGCACATCCTGAAGAGTTTTGTTAATCTTACACCACACTAATTTGCTATCTATTGGTCTTTTATTTAGTACAGAATGACACACATTTTATACAATGATGTAATGATGTAGAACATCTGCAAAACAAATTTGGTAAAAGATCGCAAAATAGAAGTCCTGGAAGAGACACAGATGTGATAACCTGGTGATTCAGTTCACTCAGTCAGCTGACTTCATTTTATTGCCACATAACGTTGCTGAGTCTAGACCTGAGCAACTGAAGCAACCCCAGATCATAA
>JAOVVA010144995.1:0-10374 GCA_028565275.1 Leiocassis micropogon | reverse complement strand
CAGTATATATATGTCCTATATCAGAGATTAGAGATCTTTTGGCCATAACGCAAAACTAACATGTGCTGCTTAATACCTGACTTGGTACAAAAGAGGTTAGTTATACCATAAGTCAAGTTTACACTGTGCTTTGTAATGCAAGGTGGAAAATATAGATACAGTCAAAAGGGAGCTGGAAGCATATCTCAGGTTCTACGATTGACGTAGCTGACTGGAAGAGTACAGGTGAGCAACCCACTCATTTAGTTGCGTGAAACTAATTTCGTGAAAAACAATTTAAAATTAAAAATTTAAAAATCTTACATTGACTCTATATCTCTCCAGAGACCCGCAACAAGCACTCAAACCTGACCTAAAACTGCAATTAATTTTGTATTTCAGTCTGGTCCAGTCACTCTTTCATTGCATTTCATATTCAGCAATTGTAGGCTGTTATTTTGCAGATGGAGGAAAATCTTAAATGCTCCTTTCAATTGGGGGCCAAGACTTGAGTGTATTGAGCATTAACAATATATCCCCGTAACTTAGAACTTCTACTTGGGTTACAAGGATAAAGAGAAAGCCTAGGGCCTTAGCGACCATAGGGCTAAAGAACCTCATTTTGGAATAAGGTGACTAATTTGTCCTAAGTAATGTCCTAATGTCCTAATTGTCCTAATGTCAAGGTAAGTAATTTGTCCTAATGTCCTAAGTAACTTTAATCGGTACTTGTTAACCAAGCTCCCCCTTCTTTGTTTTTTATTTTTATTGTTTTTAGAACTTTTATTATTTTTTTTATTAAGTTTACTTTATTTATGTATTTATCATTTTATATAGTTAAACGCTTTTGTATAGTTGTATGTAACATTTGCATTTAATGAGTATGTATACTGTATATATATATATATATATATATATATATATATATATAGATAGATAGATAGATAGATAGATAGATAGATATAGATATAGTAATATCATTATTTATATTTTTATCGCTTTTAACATTTTTTGCCAAATAATAAAAAAAAACTAATAATCCTAGCTCCACTTTTAAAATCTAAGATCGTTCCCATTTCTAGATTTAGTACATGTCATGACTAAGTCACACTTCCTTTATTTAAAAGAAACTAATAATAATAATAATACGTTCTGTGGACGTTTATAATATATATGCTTCTGGCCATGCCTTTAAAGTGAAATGTCACTGCTAATCGTTGAATTTCTGATATAATTAACACCCAAATGACACGTGACACGAACACGTACGGCACAGCTTTTGAGAGGTCATGACACGTTCCAGTTACTTGCTGTCACATGTGTGTTTTTTATTTCACAGTCCTTGCTGCTAGGGTTAAGTGATGAACAAAATTAAATTAAAAAAAATTTTTATTTATTTTTTTAAGCTGTTAACATCTGTAAGAGCTCTTCAACTCTGTACTTGACCCCTCTTCTTCGGATTTTGGTGTTAGCTCCAAATTGAAAAACTTGGTATTCTGTTTTTAAATGGTGTACACGAAACAGCGTGGCAGAGTTCTTCTCACTGCATGAACACACCAAGGCATCATCAGATAATGATCAGGTGCTCCAGGAGATGATTAGTGAGCGTCAGTCTGTGGGGAAAAACACTCCGGTGAAGTGCTATGCCCTCTTAGGACTACCGTGATACTGCTGTTACGTAAGTGTTTTCACACATGCAGACATCTAAGGCTAAGCCTTTTCCAATCCACTGAGATTCGTTAAACACACAATGTTTGAAATATAAGGTTAAAATCAACTAAACATACTAAAAATAAAACTAATATATTTGCATAGAAAATATAAGAAAATCAGTCTCCATGAAGGAGGTGTGGCTTCGTACCCCATAAGCTCAGATAAATAAGCACAGATGTGAAAAAGTTATGTGAGTGTTACAGTAAATAGTGGTATTGGGTATCCTTCATTTCAGGGCCAGAAAAAATGCAGGACGAAAAATGAATAAAATACCCGGAACAATTTTATTTAAATATAAATTTTTAAAAATATTTCTTCATGATTTTCCATCCAGATGTCATGTACTGCAGATATAAAGCCATTTTAAACCTGGCTTTTTTCCCCCCACAGTACACTACACCAGAAAATGACACCCAACACTAATGAAAGTAAAGAGAGAAAGAGAGAATTGCGATTTCTGTCATAGGCAATAATCACATCATAGCTTAGCAATGATTTAATCAATAAGAGATATGATACAATTGAATTAGTTGTTTTAAATCCTTCTACAAATGGCGAAACTAACCAACCACGGCTGGTGGAGCCGGCAACGGTTAGTGACATCATATGTCAATTAATGCCTCTCGTCCAATCAGATTGCTCAGTCGGAACTAACGGTAATGTAACGCCTAATTAGCAATCTATATCCCGCTGTACAGTATCACAGAGACAACACATGGTGTACAGTATGCTACATGCATTTGCATGTGCGTAGGTATGCACATGTGTGAGTGTACCCGGCCTAGTGCTGTGTGATGTACAAGTTCAGCTCTTTGTGAATTTGCTGTACAGCTTTAAAAGCCTGCAGCACATTACAGTATCATCCGGTCTCCAGAGAGCACCCGAACTGCAGCCTCAGCAAAGCAAAGATCTGGCTGTCCCTTCATCTGAGCCTCCACACACACACACACACACACACACACACACACGCACAATATGACATATACACTATTATATTTACTATTAAGGACGCTACAGATACTGGAAGCAGTCTCTGATCTGTATTTAAAAAAAAAGCAGATACAAGATGTAAGATGTGCGAAGTTCCATAAATATACACACCTCTTTTATCACTGTCACATAACCTGCACACACAGTATGACTTAACTCTGAATCAAGGTAAGATATGTGAGCAACAAAACACACCAGGGCATGTTGTTATAGGAAAATAATCAGCAACAGGGCGGTGTGATGAGTGTGAAGGCTGCTTCCAAACTGAAGTTAATTATTTTTCCTATACCTGAAGTATTTTATTTTGTTTTATTCTACAACAATTTGCTAAGAATGTGTCATTAAAATAAAAACATGCTTTTGCTCTCTTGCTTCTTACTACCATCTTTTTACCATCTTCTAATATGAATAATAAACCAAAAAAAATCCACGTTATGTTACAGAAAAACCACAAAGTGCATTGTGCCAGTCCACCAACAGGCCAGATGTTGTTACTGTACATGAATCAACACCTTCTGACCAATAAGTGATAACGGCATTAGTGATGGGTCGTTCATGAAAGATTAGTTATTTTTGAACTAATTGAATCTTTAATGTGATTCAGTAGAACGAGTCGGCTCGGAGAGAGATTTGTTCATTTTCTATTGGGCGCACATGCGCAAAGCATCGCAAAACCTCCGTAGGTTATGTACAGGAAGCAGAAATCATTAGTTACCTTTGAGTCTTTTGGTCCGAATCGTTCGTTCTTTTGCCACGTGACTCCCATAGACGCTTTGCAGTGCAGTACATAGGAAATAGAACTGAACAATTCTCAACGAGTCTTCTAGTCCCAAATCATTCGTTCTTTTGTCATAGACGCTACGAAGTGCAATAGATTCAAAAGAACGAACGACTCGGACTAGAAGATATAAGAGGTGAGCTGCTCATTTTGTTTATCATAATATGTCCTTAGCTGCATTGTAAACTGGAACTAGAACCAAAGGTTGTGTATGTAGACGTGTTGGGGGTCTGTTTATTGAAAATGTAACAATTTATTTCTGGTCAAAAGAACAAAATAAACTAAATGACTCAAAAATAAGATTTGTTCATTTTGATGAACGAGATTCAAAGAACCGAGTCACTAAAATGATTCAAACTTCCCATCACTAAACGGTATCTCTGCCATATTCCCAGTAAAAACTGAGGCTCATAAGAGCTGCAAATGGGTGTTCCTTCATCTGAGCTCCTTCCTTTGCTTTAGACAGGATCATGCTGTCAATTAACACATACACACTCACACACATACAAAAGAAAATGGACAAGACTTCCTGCTCCAGCTGAGGCCCATAATTACTTTAAACCACCATGTCCCCTGTTGCCACATTGTTATTGGACAAAAAGTGGGACATACACACATACTAACAGGATCATTATTATTACTCAGAAAGAAGACCAAACAATGTTTGACCTGTCCTCGATTGTGCCTGTCAATCCACTATAAAATGAGGCTAAACCAAATACAAATGCAGAACACAATTTAAATAGTGTAATATACATTTTTGTTATATATATATATATATATAGACTATTTAAGTTTATCTAAGCACAGTATACATTTCTACAGTATACAATTTATTATAAATGGTTTATTATTGATAATAAATCAATTTCTATCAAAAAAGAAAGAAAAAAAACAGCCAGACATCTGTTGGTTAACTGATATGTAAACTACAAGTGCGTTCAAGTCAAACCTGGAATTTTGATTGTGCAGAATAACAGAACACAGTTATGCCAGTTAAAAACTTTCTTTATTTCTCTATATAACCCTCTGCTACACTAATGCACTTATCTCAGAGTTTCACTAGTGCTGTTTTCTCATGCTTTCTCATATCTAACTACCTGCTTCACATATGAAATGCTGGCCTCCCAGGAACTCCTTTATTGGCCCAAATATGTAGAATTCACTTGGAGGGAGTTCAGGACTTACAGGGACTTGGCAATAACTCCCAGCCGAGTTCCTGCAACGTGCAAGTGGTGTTCATGAATAATTATGTTGGCTGAATGTTCACAGGTGAAGAACGAAAGAGCATTTTGAAGAATTTGTATTTCTAACCAGTTCCCAAGCTGTTTATTAGCCGGCTAGTGACTAAAAGAAGATGTAGGTGTGTTTCTATGGACTTTTGTACATCAGACATGACTGTATCCTTTTATAACATTTTTGATTAGCGCTTGAAGTTTTTGACAGGCTGGACAACCCAATACACTGATTAGATAATAAAATACACAGAGCCACGCCCCAACAGTGCACAGGGGCTTTGAAGATACAGAATATGGAGCCATGTGCAACTTGTTTTAGTCATGCTGTGTTACACAATAATGCTTTTATGCTTCTAATGCTTCAGTAATACAGACGAAACAGCACACAAAGTATCTATACAGGGTTGCCAATACTGAATCAAGACTGTATCCTACTCTGCTGAAAAGATAGTCAGTAGATTGTGGGTGTAAAGGCGTAGTGGTGGTTCAGTAGATTGGGCTACTGATGGGATAGCCATGATTTCAGTTTTTATTCAGTTTGGGATACAGTTCATTTGTAGCTGTTATTTCACCTGTGGAAATATGAACTAATTCCAAATTTTCTAACCTATACCATATATAGGCGTTGAAATTTTATATTACTTTGAAATTTAAATGGAAAACGCCCTGATATCATAAAAAAAAAAGAACCTTGAAAAAATCATTAGTTCATCTCAAATTTCAAAAACAGATGGCGCTGTACATTTTAAATATGCGCTCATGAGTGTGCAGTTGAAACCTACTTAATAAATGCAATCTCACACCTTCATTCCGCAAAGATATCCAAGTACACTGCAAACATTCAATTAAAATCTGTCCAGCGGGAGACTAGTTTCGGGCTCCTCCAATGTATGAAACATAAGGATATAATTGAAAGAGCGAGTTCTGACCAATGTACAGACAAAAATTTATATAGATGTGTGTCTGGGAAATTAATCTGCACAGTGGGAAAGATCACCTCCAAAAATCCCTGGATTACCATGTTTCTATTAACGAATCTTATACGCAGATGAGAAATCGGAAAACCTTTCCCTGGATAATGGTTAATGTTAATTGTAACATCAGATTCTTTTGTTTTTTTATTTGTTTTATTTTTTCAGGACTTGCTTTATACTTTATACTATAATAACTTAATTGGTTAGCTAAGAAAAAAAAAATTCTGATTCATCCACGGGAATACAAAGGCATGGAAAATGAGGGGAGCAGCTTGCAAGAAGATGGGAGGAGGGGTTGGATCCTTTCACCACCCCCCTCAACCCAAGCCGTGGCGTTAACATGCTATGAATTTTTCATTTTATTTTGCCCTTAATTATATCAGCGTCTTTCACATTATGTTATATATTTGCACATTGTTATGTATTTGCTCTAGGAAGCAATACTTCAAAGTGCAATACTGTCAAACCAATGAAGCAGAACAGTTTGAAACGAATTAGACAGGGGAGGAGTGCTAAAAAAAAAAAATAACAGTGACATGGAATGCAAAATGAGCGAGACCCAACATTTGTTTAGGATCTGGGATGTTCCACTGGGTCAAATCATTCATCATCTATGCTTGGAAAGCTAACTGTGAGAAACTAGCACTGACTGGCCCCAGGCAATATCAGCTTTAACAGAAGAATGGCTGTGTGGTAAATGTCACCGGAGTGGGAAAAAGAACACTTATAGCAGATTTTCTCTCTTACGTGATCTGTTTCTCCCTCCTCCATTCAGATTTCTCCTCTGTTGCTTGATGATCATATCTGGAGGCGTCCCCTGCTTCTCCACCTCCACAACCCCGACTTAGGCGTGCATGAAGGACGACCAGATGTTCTGGCTTACGCCTTTCATCCTTCTGCTTCACAATCGCTCCATCTATAGCATTGCTTTCCCTTTCTTATCGTTCTGTTTTCAATAACTACACCGTGTAGCAGGTATGGATTTCATCAAACTGACGAGGACATCGTGGACATCTGAACAGAACAGTAGTCACCAGTAAGACCTTGAAGACGGGTGCATCACATTAGGAGAACAGAGGCATCAATGGGATGTAAAAGGAAGTACGATCCACAAAATTAGATCAACTTTTACAATGTACAGCTCCGTTCTTCCGGGTTGTGCATCCTGTGTAACTTTAAGCATTATGAATTCACAAAGAGGAAATAAATATCTATAGAGGGTATACAGGGCTTAATAAGCACCGCCGGGTTCAAAATTGTAGCCAGGAGGCAGAAAGGAATTGGTACAAGCACTGGCTCTTCTATAGCGCATATATATTCCTGACACACCTGAGCCCCATGGTGTTTCTTTTGTTGTTTAGTATTTTAATGCTTGGATGCCTTTTTTTCCCTGTGTGCTCTTAGTTTCCTAAAATGCACACTTAACCATGTACATGCACAATGAACCATGTAACAAACTCATGGAGCATCTATTTATTCTATATGCAGTTTAGAATTAACACTCAGAGCTGTCTATTTTATTAAGCACTAGAGCTTTGAATCATAGGTAGACTTTCTATTCGATTTTTTGCACCAACTATTATATAGCTCTATTAAGAACTAACCACTTGACTAATGCTAAGTTGATAATGAAAGCTCTCACTCACTCTCACTCATCATCTTTACCGCTTTATTTTCTGTATTCGGGGTCGCGGGGGGCCTGGAGCCTATCCCAGAAAGCTTAGGGCATGAGGCAGGAGTACACTCTGGACAGGGTGCCAATCCACTGCAGGGCACACACACATACACTCACTCACACACTCATTCGCACACTACAGGCAATTTGGGAACGCCAATTAGCCTAACCTGCAGGTCTTTGGAAGGAAACCCACAAAGCACAGGGAGAACATCCAAACTCATCATGCACACAGAGACGGGAATCAAACCTGGTCGGGAATCAAACCCGGACCCTGGAGGTGCAGGGCGGCATTGCTAACCACTACACCATCTATACACCGCCTATGTGTCACCACCGTGCTGGGGTTTCTGAGGAGGTTCTCCTTGCATTACCGCTCTGGGTTTTACAATTTCCTCCCAAGTCCCAAAATCATGCTAGCAGAATAAGGCATCCTAGTGAGTGATGAATTCTCCCACATTCTCCCCAGTGTTCCTGAGATCTGAGGCTCTGGATCGAGTGCAGCCCGGACCAGGACGAAGCTGAGTGAGCGCATAAGTGCGACATTTTTTGTATTTCTTTAATGACTTTTTTTTTTGAGGAATAGTTCTCCAGGCTTCCTGAAGGACATTTTTGTCTCTCGTTTTAAGTCCAGTCCCCGGTACCTGAGCAGTTTCAGAGGAATTGTTTGTGTTTGTTAAGCCACACCTTGACCTATGAATCATTTAAGCATAAAACCATCTAACTAAAGGCATGAACCAGTGAGAAACAGGTGCAGAAGATAACAGATGATGATTAGTTTACCAGTGAGTTGTTGAAACAGATGAGAGGGGAAATGAGGTTGCTTGCTATGGTTGTTACATAAACATATACTTTTTACATTTCATCTTTAGGCATTTTGCAGCCTGCTACATTACAAAATTTGTTCCAATTACTTTCATTTAATCTACATCATTTAATTTAATTTGACATAAAGAAATATGGAGTGGCTCTTTCCTTTCTTTAACCAGTAGCACACAAATTTCTCAGGTTAAACTTTTTTTGACCATCACATATTAATTGTCCATAACTGTTTGTATAGAGAAATCTGTATACATCAGATCATCTTCGTCGCCCCCTGATTTATTTTGGAGCATGTGAAGCGCTGAGCAGCACTAAAATAACAGGTACAAAGGATTTCTTGTGTTCTGCAGTCCAACTTTACGCCGAGGCCAGTAGATTTTTCTACATACGTCATCTTTATTCAAAAGAGCCAATAGAAAGCCAGCAAGAGCAACAAAACAAAATCCCGAGTGAATTCAAATCGGCTAACTCACCAGTGCTGAGCTATATCCACCAACACACACACACACACACATACACACACTGCATCACATTCTGATCTACAAAGTGCAATATTTATCATCATCTGCATACCAAAATGGAGAATAAACACACTTCGCAGCTGGGTCTATATCAGAATTTTTTTATTTTTTTTATTTTTCCATCCCACGCAAAATGAAAATTAAAAACATTTTGTATAAACATTCAAGATCGCAATCTGAAAGCACAAGCTTATACAGAACCACCTACATAACACTGCATGACTCAAGAAAAATGAAAAAAAGAAAAGTCACAGATCTCAGACAGAAAAAAAAAGAATCATGCGTTAAGAAAAAAAAAGGACACCATAATTTCTCAGTCTTTCAAAAACTATTGCATTTTTTTTGGTTTGTTTATTTTATTTTGTTTGTTTATACATTAAATGTATGTCTTTTATAGTTTATATTATATTAGCATACTGGTAGTTATATGTGTATATAGTATTTTAGTATTGCATTTTAATATATTGAAATATTTAATATTTAAATATCTTGGATGTTTTAGGTTTTTGTCTCTGTCTTCCGTTCCTGTGCCTTAAACTGTAAATTCGCTCTAATGTCAAATAAATAAATAAATAAATCACATTCAGTGAAATGGTTGTGTGCTTGTTCCATTACATCTATGGCTTTCTTTCAGCGTCAACCTGCTGTGTTCTTTTTGGCTGTATGGTCTGTTGTCATGGCGACGTGGGATGATTGAAAAAGAGACGCCCCCCCCCCCCTTTTTTGACGACTCCCCTTTAATGTAGCGCTCGGCTTCATTAGTCACAATGTGGATTTGTGTGTGTGTGTGTGCGCGCGCGCGTGTGTGTGTGTGTGTGTGTGTGTGTGGTACAGAAGGGGGTGTTCTTTCTCTGGGATATAAAGATAAGACTTAGTTATTCAAAATTGTTCCTTTATTTCTTAGAATCAGCTGCATTTGAATAAAATATGATCTAAGAAGCTGATGCACACTTTTCTAAAAGATTGAAAAATATTGTAAATAACTGACAATATTTATATCACCTTATCCCCCCTCCTCCACTTCAGTCTTCAAGCATTTAAAAGCAATGAAGGTCATCGGTCATTCAGAGCAAACAAGGGCTCTTAGAGGGGGGGTAAAGAAGAGGTCAGCTCATTCGACACACACTGTACACACACACACACACACACACACACACACACGCTGAGGCAAAAAATGTCTGAAAACAACAAGGAGAGCTTGATGAAAACACCCACCCACAGAACAAGACAAAGAACGGGACTGGATTTTGACTGAAAAGGAACTAAACTGGAGTGATTGATTAATAGCACAAGACAAGACGATAGAGGTTCGAAACAAAAGACCAAAATGACACAGTCATACTGATACTGACAGCACACACACACACACACTGACATACAGTAATGACCCACAGAAAGAGAATTGTTATCCAATTTGATTACATCATTACATTCAACTTGATTCAACTACTATCTTTACTGAACATAAACGAATTAAAGACAAAAATAATGAACAGAATTAACACAAATAATAACAATAACAAAATTAACCTAAACAAAAGGTTGTTTTGTTCAACCGTGATATCTACAGTTTCCCTTTGTTTTAAGCATCTTTGTATTTTCCAGAATTCTTCTTCTTTGTCTTTTGGCTGTTCCCTTTCAGGGGTCGCCACAGCGAATCATCTGCCTCCATCTAACCCTATCC
>JAOVVA010144923.1:0-10376 GCA_028565275.1 Leiocassis micropogon | reverse complement strand
CAAACATGCAAAAGAATAAGAAATCAGGAAGGGGGCAAATAGTTTTTCACACCACTGTATATATATATATATATATTTGAACTATTTTTCTGTGACCTTCTAGCATGAAACAGACAGACATCCACCAATCAAATGATGCTTCATTTACAATTGATAAGCAATAGCAAGAAAAGAAAAAAAAAAAACTTCTGGATTAGCCTGTTGGATTTTTAATATAACCTTTTGTGGTGAGAGAGAAAGATTAGGAGTGTCAAAAAATTATAAAAAAAAAAATATATATAGAATAAAAGATATGTATATAAGACATAAGATATCACACAAAAGCATTCACAGTTTTTACAGGGCACAATTAGCTCTTATATTATCTGAATTCTGCAGATTTTCACTATGTGAGCTGTGGTGACTTAAGGGATCTACTAGTGTTATTATATAGTGTTCTCTGTTTTCACTTTCAGTTTCTCACTTGAATAGGATTCATGTTAGCTTTTACTTATAGAGATGCGGCAGTTCTCAACAGTCTGTAATCTCCTTTAATATAGGAGTGCTTAATACTGTGCTGTTTTTACAAAAGCTTTTAGCATTAGTAAAGTTAGGGTTATTGCCACTAAATATCACAAGATGGAGAAGAAGGCAGATGTAAGTGCAGATCTTTGAAGTGAGGTACAAATGAAACAATCAAAGATCTTAAAACACGAACATGTACTGTGGACATGAGGCAAAAACTAAGACTAAGTGACATTGTAAAGCACAAAACGAGACAACATGAAAAAGTAAAACAATGTGACACTAAAAAGAGCAACTCAATTAATTATTAGGGCTATTCAGGATGAGACAAGACAGTATTCGGGATTTTTTACACACCAGGAAAACTGACATAAGCCTAATCAATTCTATCTCTAATAATATATCAGCTTTCCAATTAGCTGTATTTCACGACAACTACCAGCTAGGGAGCATGGAGCAAATAATTGAGGATAACCTCCACTTCTTTTCGACCTGTTACTCATGCTGCGTCACAGTCACAGGGCAGTGTCACACACTTTTGCTTCAGATGCCCAAAGTTTCCTGCAAGCACCCTTTATTGCAGGTGATAAGAAAAATAATAATGCTAATAATCAAAGTAATAATTCATTCGTCAGTGAAGTTGACAGTAATGTTTTTTTCCCATAAGTAAGTATAAGAAATGCTGAGTCTTTTCATGAAATTGGAATAAAGTCATTAAATTCAATGATAATTTGATGCAGTGCATGAAAGTCATGAAATGGTATTACTTTACTTGTGGTTATAATACATTCTTGAATATGTGAAGGTTTCCCAGATTAACACACGCGCACACACACACACAAAATGTTTATATAAATCATATGTTGGCTTACATTATAAGATTTTATTATTTTTAATCATCAGCATTCTCTTCTTAGTTTCTGTGGGGTTACTGATGCCATGGGCTAAGTGCTATGTAATTTCCTGCAAGAACAGTTCCCTGACAATCAGAGACCATAGATCACACAGATCTACTGAGCCACAGTGATGTAAATCTGAAAGCCAGCATCTAATTAATGGCAATCCAAGGAGAAGACTTGCTTTTTTCCGGGGTCACAAAGTTCTAGAGGCATTTCAATCCATCTCCATTTATTGAATGTTTCCCTAAATTAAATTCTGCCTATATAAAAACCTTGTAAAAAGCTTGCCTGCTCTGTTAAGCCAAAAGCTCACAAGAGAAGTATTTGCTTGCAGAGTTGAATTTTGTTTGAATAAAAGTACAGTGTGAAAATCCAAATGCAACTGAGTTTTCAGCTCTCTATGCTAATGAGCTATTCTGGTGCTATTGCAGAGTACAGGCTTCCGGCTATTCCTCACTCCCTACATAATATGGCATTAGAATGTTGTGGCAAACTTCGTGCTTTTGATGATATTATAGTGCCAGCTATTGGATCTTCCTAAAGCTGCACCTAGGTAGGCCACTATTGTCCTAATGTCCCAATTAACCAACACGACATGCAACCAGTGTGAAATTGATGGCAGGTTATTTGCCAAAAGCCTGATGGCAGTTCACAGCGAAGATTGGCCCATAGAGGTGTACAGATGAAAAATCATAAGTTTAAAAACTTCCATTGTATGCAGCTACATGTATGTGATCTTTTCTCAAACCCCACTAGGTTGTTGCATTCTACACATTGAGTATTATATGTTTTTTTTTGTCTTTGAACTGATTATCTCATTTTAAATAGATTTTTTAACTGCTACATTACTGCATTACATTACATAACTGCTGTTGTGACATATCCAATGCAAAAGAAGGGTTAGGGTATTGATCTGAAATAGTTACATATTTTATAGGTCCATAGAGTGATATTGACAGAGAAATGAATCACAAGTACAGAAAATGCCAAAGACGAGAAGAGAGAGAAAGAAAGCAAGAGAAAGAGAGAGAGAGTCTTAGGCCCAATTCACATGCTTAATAACTTTGCAAAGACGTCAATCCAACCCATTTATTTAAAATATTCTTGTTTGCGCAGTGGAAATCTAATTTGTAGAAGCTTCATAAATTATTCATGTTGTTTATATCTGGTTAAAATGGACAGAAACAATTTAAATAGCGATAATGTTCAACTACACTGTATCCATTCCTTAAAATTGACACTAACCACACAACATAAAGACTCTGATCTCATAATTTTTTATTGTTGACAATGTAAAAACAACAACTACTGAGCTAAAGGAGAATGAGAACATATTTATTTTTCCTAATCCCCTAAAATGTGCTAATACTTCAATACTTAACAGTTGAACAGTTGAATTGCTTGGCCTTTAAGGTTGCTTCATAAATGAACATTGATGGTTTAATTAACTTTTATTTCTTTGACCTCTATGACCTGCGTCTTCAATCCAATTATTTAAGGTTCGTTTCCAGTTAGGTCAGTTCAAATCATCCTCTTTGTAATTGCATCCCTAAGAGTGAATATTTTTTGTTATTTACTAATTATATTAGTAATACAAATGATTGCAGCACCTTGATGATTATAGAAGGTTTTTAAAGGCTTGTTTTGGAATTCATTTCCTGAATAGGATTGCAAATAAAAGCATTCAAGTATTTTGGGTCATTCAGACAGCAGTCACAGGCAAAAAGTCAAATATTAGTTGAAATAAATCTAGCTGCATCCAATTAATGAATACAAATATGCATAGTTGGGACAGTGGTAGCTCAGTGGTTAAGGCTTTGTGATACTGATCAGTATGTCAGTGGTTCAAACCCCAGCTCCACAAGTTGATGCTGTTGGGCCCTCTAGCAAGGCTCTTATACATGTCGGCTCCAGGGATGCCGTTTCATGGCTGCCCCTGCGGTCTGACCATAACTTCCTAACAAGCTTGCAAATGAGCAGAATTTCACTGTGCAGTAATGTATATGTGACAAATCCGACTTAACTTAATCTCAATACCTTTTACTGAAAAATCCTCAGAGGCTAATTGCATCTCTTACTTAGGAAAAAAAGAAGAATATGTGAAGAATATTTGCAATTATGTTCGTAGCTATTGTACAATTAGTATTGTAAAATGGAAAGAAACAGTATACAGGTAGATGAGTATAAATGTGATTTTTATCAGTGGCAGCACATATTTGGATTTGGACTAAGTGGACTAAAATGCTGTTATTCAAGAAAGAAGCCTCTACTCCAAAGTTGACACCTTTATTTTCAACTTAAATTTGCAGCTGCTTTCTTGTCCCTGGGACTGGTACACTGGTGGAATAATATAAAATGAGGACAACCTCAGAATTCTTGAACATAATCTTAAATCGTGAGCTAGACGGTTGAAACAAGAATTAAACAACAGGACAGTCTGTGCCAGGACAGTTTGTGCCAGAAAACTAATAGATTTAATTGAACACATTTTAGCACTACTATTATAATTAATTTTTGTTTACAATAAAAAGATGCCTTTACGAATGTAATTATAGACAGTTTACTTCAAGATAAGAACCACTGGTAACACTCAAGAGCAAAAAGCCTAGATTATACTGTTGTATAAAAAAAAAAATCATGCCCAGTTCTGATACAAAAATGAATTGTACAAGCATGATAGAAAAACAAGAAATTAGAGGAGGATGGGAAGTTTCAAAGCATCCTGACCACATTATCTGGAGGTAGTGTCATGGCATGGGCATATATGGCATTCAGAAGAGAGGGGGAAAAAAGGTTGCTGCAACAACCAATTTTTAAATTGTATCTTTAGCCACTTTCCAGACTGTTACAATAAAACATTTGTACTCATTTCTTTAAATTAATGTCCATAATTTATTTTAATATTAAGAAATAAGGGGTGGCTCATGATTTTTGCAGTCCTGTATTCTTTGCATAAATAATTTGTCATAAATGCATGGGATTAATGTGCCTTTTATATACTAAAATTTCTTTTCATTCCTGATAATCATTGTTTTGTCAGCAGTAATCCTGTGCATAATGAGTGATCCACATGTGCCAGCAAATTTGCTTACAAATAACTGTGTTTAATCTTTCGTTTTATTTTCCACAGGAGCTGTAGTTATTGCTTTTGTGGTTTGCTGGCTGCCCTATCATGCCCGTCGCCTGATGTACTGTTATGTGACTGACTGGACTGAGTGAGTATTTAAAGGCTCTGCACTGTAAAATGTAAAAATCTACATCATAAACAGCTTAAATGCCTGCCGGCTCATTACCTACTGACAGAATCAGCAAAACCATAAGGATCCCATCAAAAAAAATGGATGCAATATGAACATATTTCTTTTTATTCTTAAAGCCAGGGCATTGTTTGTAACAGTCCATATAACAAGGAATGGATTCTTTAAAACTTAAGGTGAAAAGTGCAGTGAAACAACTTCAAATAAATGGAATCAGCTGGGACCAGATAATCTCTCCTACAGCAGGGGTTTACTTACTTTCATAGTCACGCATAGATACAGCGTTTTGCTCTGAACATCAACGTGAACGTTACTAAGATAGAAATATATGATGTTCTAAATTATCATGCAATTCTTGAACATCTTTGAAAAATGTTTTGGATTTACCACTAAAAAATTGCATTAGCTTACAGAGTTATGGTACAAACTCATTTATGTGTTTCTCATTTAAGATTCTCTCTCTCTCTCTCTCTCTCTCTGTCTCTCTCTCTCTCTCTGTGGCTCAGCAATCTCTATGACTTCTACCACTACTTCTACATGATTACTAATGTGCTGTTTTATGTAAGCTCAGCTATCAACCCTGTCTTGTACAACCTAGTCTCAACCAACTATCGCCAGATCTTCTTTTCTACTCTGCACAATTTCTTCCTGCCATGCCGACGTAAGGAGGAAACCCGCATGCTTACCAGACACTCTATCAGCATCTGCAGTAACCACACTTTCTCTACCAATGTCATTAAAGAGACTGTGTACTGATTAGTGTCAGTGCTACATGACACTAAATGTAAATGTGATACTATCAGTGATACTGTTGTTACTTCTTATAGTTTTAGTTGTCACTCTGAGAGTCTAAGTGTCTAAGAGTCTAAGAAGAAAGAGGCAAGATTGTGGGCTGGCAGCATTGCAGAACTACACATACAAAGGCGCTTGATAGATATAAATTGACAAGTATTGATGGTTCAGTTTTTAAGACATTGTTCAAATAGTGTATGTACTGTAAACTTCTATACAACTAAAAATGATTTTGGGGTAATTTGGTACTGTATATTTATGCGGTTTATGCTTAATTCTCCTATTATTTCATTTTGCATATTTATGCAAGCTCTAGGCTATATAGAAGTTGAAAAGGAGTATTGAAAATGGCACTGCCCCTTACATTACCCTTTGAGAACATTAAATATGGACCATTAATAATTATTAGGAAAGCACATTGACATCTTGCCTATATGTTCTTGGCTAATACAAGTTTTAAAAAAAAAAGTCTGACCTGCAAAAACCAATTTTGGCCAATTTCATATTTTTTAAGATCTATAATTGACAGCATGCACAAACATTTTGTAACTTTAATAAAAAAAAATATTATATGTATATAATAAGACATGTACCATTTAATACCTTTTACTCTGATTTGGTGTGTAATCCAAGCTACAGTTAGCAACATTAGCCTGACTGTATGCCTACATTTAACAAACAAGCTTTTTTAAATGTAGCTAGAATAAACAACAAATAACACTCATGGTTTCTAGATTAATTTTAGTCATAGTTAGAGCCACTTTTAAGGTTCATACTGATATAAATCAAGCTTTAAAATTGTTACTCATTCAGGAAGGAGTCTGAGGTGAAAAAATTTACGACACTCATCCAACTTTGAAGATAACTGTTGGAGCATTTTCACTGTAAATAAACAATGACCACAGTTTCTTCCCTCTCGAAAAAAGTCAAAAAGAGTTAAAAGAAAGTTTGGTGTTCTTGTTTACAGTTACAGATCATGCTTTTGGCACTGAATGCTCTACTTCACAAAGCAAGTTGGCAAAAAAGGGCACTCCTGGGAGGAGCTGAGCCCCAAGATGGAGAAGGGTCTTAATTACCATCTTTTGTTTCATCACGAATTATGAAAAACAAACAATGGACCAATCTGAAGATTTTGTTCCTGATGGAAATATTTGCATGTGTAAAAGTTAGTGCTCCCTCTTTTAATTCTGTGTTTTTTTTTTGTTTGTTTTTGTTTTTTTACAACATTTTACACCTGTGCCTTCTTTACAAAATTGTAATAAAGTAAATTCAATGATGTCAAATTCACTTCATTGAGGTTACTGGGCATTCTCTTATGAACAAGGTCCTGCCACAGCATTTCAGTTGGAATGAACTTTGACTAGTTCATTCCAAAACCTCGATTGACTGATGAGTGCTTCAGATCATTGTGACTTGTTGCATGACCGAATTGCGATCCAGTTTTAGCCGTCAGTCACATGGGCTCACATTTGCCTCTAGAATTTTCTGCTAAAATGCTCAATGAGGTCTGTAGAGTCTAAGATGTAGCTCTGTTTTTGTATATTTTCTGACCACCACACAGTTCGACCTTGGGGTGAATGTGCTGGGATGTTCAATCCTGGGAAGTTTGGCAATTGTCTTGAATGGTTTCCACTTGTGTATAATCTTACTAACCCTAAAATTCCAAAATGTCCCAATTGGCAATAATTGCTTCTGTAAGACCATTGCTTACGTCTTTCCCTATTGGCAGCACACCTGAATACTGCCAAAACGTCTGCTTTCATGGAGGTCTGCACACCTGCTGATGATCAATTAATCAAGGGCTGATGATTAACAGCACCTGCCTGCAACTTACCATGTTTAATCCAGTGGAAGCAGTAAGGGTTTATTTAGTATTGCCCATTTTGGGCTTCATTTTTGTTAAATAAATAATGGCACAGTGAAAAATGTTATATGGTGTTTGTACCAGATACTAAGACCAGCTAAGATTAGATTTTTATTATGTTTTTATACAAAAAAAAAGCATAGGATTAAAAGATGGGGCACTAACTCATACACACAACTATACAAATGCAAAGAAAACAAATAGGAAGGTGATGTATATTTCTAATTTTTTTGCACGTACACAACCTAGACACCTACATGACTGCCCAAAAGTGGTAAAAGGTGAATTTTCTTAATAGTTCCTCTTTAAAGCTGACAAAATGTGTGTTTAAAACATTTAATAATGCAGCAGTGCAGTTTAAACTAAGAGCAGAGCGAGATTTAACAAGAAAAAAAGTCTACAATTCAAGTAACTTTACTGCAACTCCAGGCAATTTTGCATAGCTTAAAGCACTGCTGCTTTGAGACAGAGGAGAAAATAAGAACAAAGAACAACAAAGATATTCCTCAGCAGTTCAGCAAATTCTATTGAATACTTGAAATCCCTGAGGTAAATGAAAGGTGTAATTGTACATATTTGGACTAAATGTACTGAATCTGTGATGCACAGGGAATGCTTCAGAAGACTGTAACACATCATTAAGACTATGTTGCAGCAAAGTTGTGAATCTATTAACCTGAAATATTTTTTTTTTTTATTCTAGTAATGGACAAAAAGGCAGCTATCATTAAAATAGATAGACAACTTGTCAAGGGTTTCTAAGAGAATGAGTGATGTGATATGGAGAAGGCACTGACAAAAAGATTTACACTGTGAGGAGTATAATATTGTTCCCCATAAAGGCTGTTTCTTGCTAGGATTGACTGACTGAGGTTAGTGGAACAAGAAGGAAAAGTATTAGCAGGATATGAGAGCGTGGTTCATAACTCTGTGTGTGTGCCTGTTTGTGTATGGAATTGTGTGTGTGTGTGTGTGTGTGTGTGTGTAAGAACAAATCATATTGTTTATTAAAATGAGTCACCTCCATGAGACATGAGCAAGATGCAGAAGTTGATTAAAACACTTAAGCAACATACTTAGCTAGCCACTTTTGCGCTACAGTATATGATATGTAGTTCCTGAAGGTTCTTCTTCTTTCATACTGTAATCACCAGTTGCTTACCAACATTATTTATTATTTTTTAAGTGAATGCTCTAACGATTTTTATGTGAAATTTATTAGCAAAATAGATGGTTTCATCAGTCTATGCGCTTAAATTTTATTTAGGGATAATAAGATAAGATAGGTCTATGTGACACTTTGTATCTATGTATAACTTTTTAATGACAGCATACCAAACCTTCATAAATGTTAACCAAGGATTATTCCCAAAGGCCACTGGTACAAAAAAGACTGCATTAGTTTCTGAACAAATATCTCTGTGAACATAAATGAACATAGCACATATATATCCTCTTTTCATTTTCTGGCCTTTTACTACACGCATCATGAAACTGACTTTGTGGATACTGGACTGTACTTCTGATATATGATGAGTCATAGATGAATCTTTAATATTAACAGGGGTGTGTACTGTAGAATGTTATGTCCACTCTACTACACTTATTGAATTTAAATAGTTTTGCAAATGTTCCTACTGCACTGCAATGCAGAGTGAACCCATTTGTCCTTTCACTTATGATAACTGAATTCCATTTGAAAGATCATATCCATTATCTATAATATAGATATACATTTATTTTATTAATTGATTGCAATTTCTATCCATAGCTACGCAATGATTTAATATTTATCTAAACTGTATACTAATAATTATGTCTTAAAATGAAAATGCAATGCATTTCTGTTTTGGCAACTAACAATTACTGTACATATATGGTTGCTAATAGCTGGTGAATGCAAGGGAGAAAACTGTGGTTTTACATGTTATGATTATTATTTATACACTGTCTAAAATATTTTTTCTGTACTGTGTGTATTTTACCTGTGATTATATAATGTGTGTGTTTTATGTAATTTATGATTATACTGTAACTATATTATATGTTGTGTAGTTATCTTTATGCTACTGTCAGTAGTAAAACCAGTTCTGCTGCTCTGCCTATAGACTTCAGCACAATGGAACTTTTTCCTGGATTATTATTTTATTTAAACTTTTTTTTATAGTGCTCCAAGTTATAGGCAGATAGATATGTAGCTCTGGTTTATATTTATGAAATTTGATTGAAATACCTTACAAACAACAACAAAAACAATAATAATAATAATAATAATATTTAATTCACGGATAGGGTGGTGTAGGGGTAGCAGGCCAATGAATAGAATTAGTAAATGTAATATAAAAAAAAATTAAATAGGAAAGTAAATATCATATATATTTTATATCAATTCTTCTTATAGCCAAGGCACACTTAATCTGTTCTGGTAGCTCGGCCTTTGTTTGTTTGTTTGTTTGTTTGTTTTTTGTCACCTGAATGTATTAACAGAAAATGCAACTAAACCTGAACTGTTACACTGATCAGTCTTTTGTCTTTCTGATTCATCAGAAAACTTTATTTGTGTAGAACTAAACTTTGTGAAGACAATACAGTGAATTTATTGAAAATATTAAATCATGAACAGATGCAGTTCCTTGCTGGTTTATCCTGCTTTCTGAGCAGATCTTGTTTGTGTGTGTGGGTTTGTGCAAGCCAAAATAATTACTCTGTTGTTACGTACAGCTGAACATAAAAACATTTCCAAAAAACTACCCAAAATGTTAAACGTTGTTCCAAATTGTAAAATGTATTTTAAAAAACACATATTAGTTGTTGATGTATTTTTTTTAAACAAAACTCAAATAAGACACTTGCAAAAGGTTTATTCACTATGTATGCATCTTTATCAATGAAGATCTGTGTTGCTGTTAGATGAATATGACTCATAATTCCATTATTAGCTATAATAACATGCAGCCAACTAATTTGTAATCTGGGAAAATTTTTACCGTTCAAAAGTTTGGGGTCACTTTCTAACTCCATGATCGTTCCTGATTTTTATTTCTTTCTACATTGTAAAGG